>JAOWBW010000199.1:1385814-1537602 GCA_026119855.1 Campanula takesimana
AGCTTTTGGTTGTGAAAAGTTTCTCTTGATGTGGTTACAACGGAAGCCAACTTTGGAATGGTGTAAAAGCAACGGAAGTTTCAACTTACATAAAAGTTCACTAACATCCCTATCCAAACAAAAATCCCCAACTCTCACGCCATTGCAATCAATACTGGTTCCAAGCTGTTGGAATGGTAACTAATGACGGTGCCAAAAATTCGCGGATCAAAGTTGACCTACATTTCACGTTAGGGGAGCACGAATTGTCATATTCAAAGAGTCACCATTGAAAATCATGCTTATAAGTTTTTTGACATTTTAACTTTACCCATTGTACACCTAAACTGGTGGAACGCAACGAGCAACTGTTTCTTATAACAGTTACTTCCATCAGAAATACTAGCGCACACATAAATTGTTTCAAATAATCTCTTTAAGAATAAAAAAAGAGTCGAAGGGTACAATCGGACTAAATTGAACACAGTAAGCAGATAAATTTGAGGAATGAACCAACATGATTTTTAGTTAGGCAGTTTAGCGCCGGCAAGTGATTGAACTTGGTGAATGAAGCATTCAAGATTTCAAACAAGTAGGCCTACAATTCCACCACTTTGAGACAATCTGGATGAAAAATCGATCGTTTAAGGAATGCAGAAATCGCTAAATAAGCTAAGTCTGTGAAAATTGGACATGTTAATTGACTGAGACGGCAATGAGAACGAACCAGTATTGAGGAGAAGGTCGAAGGCTTCCTGGTGGCCGGAGTCCATGGCAAAGTCGCCGGCGGAAAGGTTGGAAGGAGAGAGGGCGTTCCAGGGTGCGCCGGCTTCGAGGAGACCCTTCACCACTTCCGTGTGGCCGTGCTTCGCAGCGTGCATGAGAGGCGTCAAGCCTTCGTTGTCGAAGTATGAAGCGTCAGCGCCAGAATCGAGAAGAGCTCTGGCCTTCTCGGAGTCGCCGTTTTTCGCCGCATCGCATAGTAGCTCCTCCTCGCCCATTTCGGCTCTCGGTTTCAGACCTGCAACCTTACTATGGACTGGAGACCTAAATTTAGCCCCGCAGTAACTGCCTAACTGGTAAAATCACTCTTGTCCTTCTATTTTCACTATTAAACTAGTCGTAACCCGTGGGTAACTAATTATTAAGACAAAAACTCTTGTGCGGAATGCACTACCCGTTTCATCCATGAGATGGGTTTTTTTGACCCGCCCGATCCGGCCCATTGAACCGGCTCCAGGACTCAGGGGTCGACCCTGCCACGTGACAGCCTCATAGGCAAAAAAAAAAAAAAATTGCTTTTTTTAAAAAAATTTTATATTTTTTTTGTTTTTTTTTCGGTTTGTTAAAAGTAATAGTTACTATAACATAATGTAAATACATAAAAAGTAACAGTTTGTATTCATAAAAGTAATACATACTCCCTCCGTCCCATTGAGAGTGAGACTAGAGGAGTGGGCACGATATTTAAGATAAAGTGATATATATGTGGTAGAAAATGAAGAGAGAGAATGAGTGGGGTAAATAGTGGTGTTGGTTGAATAAAATGAGTGGTGGAAAATGAAGAGAGAGAATGAGTGGGGTTAAATAGTGGGGAATGATGAATATAAGTATATTAAAACATTTCCATTTTGGGTAGTCTCACTTTAAGTGGGACGGCCCAAAAAAGAAAGAAGTCTCACTTCTAGTGGGACGGAGGGAGTATATATAAAAAAGTAACAGTGTTTTTTCATATGTTTTCTTCGTTTGCCAAAAGTAATACTTATTACAACTATAATGTAAAGAACGTGTTACTTATATGTAATAATGTTTATACATAAATGTAACACATATGTAAATAAAAAGTAATAATTCAACCATTTACATTTTTAGAGCTAAAAACACTTGATTAGTGTTACATGTAAAAGTATTACATTATCTATAGAAATATGTTATAATTTCTTTTATTAAAGTGTTACATTTACTTGTACAAACAATTACATTCATATATATGAGTTGTTACTTTTCAAATGTTACTTTCTTTCAAAAAATTAAATCAAAATATACAATATTTTACATTTTTGCAAAATCACTATTACATTTCAATATAAATGATAATTACATTTAGATATTGTTTGGGTTACATGTAATTATAGTTAGTATTACATTTGAAAAAATGGTAAAACGAGCTTTTGTTTTTGTAAAACAGGTGTTACGTTTACTTATGAGCAATGTTACTTTATATGTATACAGTCATTACATTAAGCTATGGTAACTATTACTTTTGGTTAACGGCTGAAAAGCCGAAAAAATAATACAAAAACTCAAAAAAAACCAAATAAAAATAAAAAATAAAAATTGGACCTCTGGGAGGCTGCCACGTGGCGGGTCATGCCCCATGGGTCGACCCGTCTCATGCATGAGACGGATCCCCTTGTTCTCATGGGAGACCACCTCAATTATTAATTTTATTATATTTTGTTCGTTTATATTTTTATTTAATAATATTAGTTAATTATCAATAATAATAATAATAATAATATAATTTTTAATTATAAAAGTTAACTATTAATATTAATAGTTAAATATAATTATTAAATAAATAGTTAATTATTAATAGTTACATATAATAGTTAACTATAATATTTAATTTGTATGATAACTATTATAATAAATAATACTTATAATAGTAATAGTTACTATAATAAGTAACTATTACTTATTATAAGTAATAGTTACTTATTATAGTAACTATTACTATTATAAGTATTATTTATTATAATAGTTAATTATAATAGGTACATCATTTAGTAACTAATATTATTTGCTAATAAAAAAACAATAAAAAATCACTTATTAGGGTAGATTTGATGTGGCATCACCAAATTCATCCTTACTCCATGACTTGTCCACATGGCAAAACCACATCACTCTTCCAACTTTAATATATACTCCCTCTGTCCTCCCCGACTTAGGATTTTTTGTCAAGCAATTTATACTTTGACCAACAATTTGAACAAAAATAATTATCCTAATAAAAATCTAAAAATAATTATTTAATTTATTATTAATCGTGTTACAATAACAAGTTTTAAATTTTTATTAGCATCATTATATTTCTTCAAATATTTGATCAAAGTATAAATTGTTTGACCAAGAATCCTAAGTCGGGTGGGACGGAGGGAGTATATATATATAAGATTTTAGTATCTTGACCCGACATATTTTTAAAACAAAAAATGGCCTAATAAATATAAGGGTTAATTACAATTTAGGGGAAAATATAGAAATATATTCATGTTAACTCCCTCACTCACTCACACCCAACTCTCATATTAAATTATTATTTTTTTCTCATATGAAAATATTTCCTGGAAAACATTTTCTCTAGATTTACCAAATAACCAAAAATAAATTTATGTCATTTTCCAGAAAACATTTTCATTTTTCGAAAAACATTTTCCGGAAAATCATTTTCCGTAACTTGTTTTACGCGAAACAAACGGAGCTTTAGTTTAAGAATGCAGACATGCCCTTATACAAATTAATTACCAGATTAACCTCTGTACTCAAGAATAATATGTGGAAATTAGGCGTTCGTCATTTTTCCGTCCAAAACTTAACAGAAACGCTGACTAGGTGTTTGAGTTGGCAAGTAAAATTGATCATGTGGAAAACGAATTGCCAAAGTGGAATTATTGAGTATGAAAGGGCTCGAAACTACGTCGTTTTGATACATAAAGTCAATTTTTGTTAAAAAGTTAACATATACTCCCTCCGTCCCACCTCACTTGAGACTTATTTCTATTTTGATCCGTCCCACTTCACTTGAGACTTCCTAAAATGGTAATCTTCTTATAATTTTATATTCAATCTACCACACCCACTTATTCTCTCTCTTCATATTACACCACACAATTCATTCAATCAACCTACTATTAACTCCACTCATTCTCTCTTCATTTTCTACCACACATTTTCCTTATTTTATTTTTTTCCTTAGTTATTATGCCCACCTCTTAGGTCTCAAGTGAGGTGGGACGGAGGGAATATGTTATATAATTAATGAAATATAATTTTTTAGCCACTTCCGTTAGCAAATCTGTTAAAAAATCCCAAATCTTCTCAACCATCCTCATTCTCATTATCTCCAACACCAATACCACTGTCACCCACCATCATCAACACCACCATCACCACCATAGTCAACACCACCACCTAAAATTACAACAAAAATTGTATAAATTGACAAATTACAATAGATCATAACACAGATAAGAAAAATCTCAAAACTCAAATTTTCCAAATCTCAAAGCAAATATCGTTAAATAAAAAAGAAAAAAAGGGAGATCGGAATGATGACCGGAGGTCGAAATCAATGGCAGTCAGAGACGATTTTTCGAGTCCATAGCTTGTTGAGGGAGATGGTGCTCGTCTGAATTAGAATTGCGGCCGGAGAGGTTGTAGTTCGTCGGATTATGAAGAGCTTGACGGAACCTATGGATTT
Organism: Campanula takesimana; assembly: GCA_026119855.1. Taxonomy (NCBI): domain Eukaryota; kingdom Viridiplantae; phylum Streptophyta; class Magnoliopsida; order Asterales; family Campanulaceae; genus Campanula; species Campanula takesimana. The sequence continues at coordinate 1,390,280 of JAOWBW010000199.1, forward strand.
CTCCGGGATTAAGAATGGTCGACCAGCCAAATTGCGAAGAAACAGAAAAAAAGGGAGATCGGAAAAGAGGGGATGGGTTGCCGGGGAAGGCGATTGTAAGGGTTTGACCGGCGATGGTGGGCCGGAAGAAAGAGGGACGGGGCTGACAGGAATGGATGTGGGGGGAGGGCAGATAAATTAAAATGTATCGTTGTTTTGGAGTGGCGGCTGAGTGTTACTAATAGGGTTTTTAATATTTTCAATCTAACCCCTTGATTTTAACAAACTCTAATTAATACCCCAAAATTTCCACATCAGCAATTATTCCTAGTAAGCTACTTCCAACTGGGCTATTTTTTTCACGTCCTCAATTCAAATATCCAACTCAGACACCTAGTCAGCGTTTCTGTTATGTTTTGGACGGAAAAATGATGGAGGCCTAATTTCCACACATTATTTTTGAGTACAGGGGTTAATATGACAATAAATTTGTATAAGGGCATATTTGCATCCTTAAGCTAACTACAAGGGTATATTTCTATATTTTCCCTACAATTTAGGGTTTAAACTTCATAAGGTGTTTCCCAAGCGGGGCCTCATATTTTTTTTTTTTACTATGAGATATGGCAAATAGATGTCAAAACAGCGTTCCTTAACAGGAACTTACTTGAGGATGTCTATATGACATAACCTGAAGGTTTTGTTAATCCAAATAATTCTAACAAAGTATGCAAGTTGCAAAGATCCATCTATGGATTGAAGCCTAGGAGTTGGAATCTTCGATTTGATGAATCGGTCAAAGAGTCTGGCTTCATCAAGAACGAAGATGAACTTTGTGTGTACAAGAAAATTAGTGGGAGCCTAGTATTATTTCTAGTGTTATATGTTGATGACATATTGCACATTGAAAATGATATTCCTGCACTTTAGTCTGTAAAGACTTGGTTAGGAAAATGTTTCTCAATGAAAGATATGGGAGAAGCCACTTACATCCTTGGCATAAAGATCTATCGTGATAGATCTAAGAAGTTGATCGGTTTGAGTCAAAGTACATATATTGACAAAGTTCTTAAGAGATTCCGCATGGAAAACTCTAAGAGAGGAAATCTACCGGTTGCACATGGCATAACTCTCAGCAAGAATCAGTGTCCTAAGACAACTGATGAGCGTGAGAGAATGAATGGAATCCCATATGCTTCTGCAGTTGGAGCCATCATGTATTCCATGATATGTACTAGACCCGATGTCTCTTATGCTTTGAGAATGACGAGTAGATACCCATCGGATCCTGGTGAGAGTCACTGGATTGATGTCAAGACGATTCTTAAGTACTTGCGAATGACTAAAGACTTGTTCTTGATATATGGAGGTATGGAAGATGATCTCGTTGTAAATGGTTATATGGATGAAAGCTTCCAAACCGACAAGGATTATTCAAGATCTCAATCTGGATTTATGTTTATGCTTAATGGTGGTGTTGTAAGCTGGAAGAGTTCAAAGCAGAGTACCGTAGCTGATTCTACAACTGAAGCTGAGTATATAGCTGCATCTGATGCTGCTAAAAAGGCTGTTTGGATTAAGAAGTTCATTGGATAACTAGAGGTGGTTCCTAGCATTGCTAATCCAATAGACTTTTATTGTGATAATAATGGCAATATTGCTCAAGCAAAGGAACCCAGATCGCATCAAAAATTCAAACACATACTTAAGAGTTTTCATATTTGTAGACACCCCATTTTGAACACTCTCTCATAATTACACTACTTCTGTGTCTCGCCTTTGATTTGGGTCGAAACTCGTTAAGTTTGACATGTCTCGTTAAGTTTTTGACTGACTTCGTTAGTTAGGGGCCAAAATGAACATTAAAACTTAGGCAGAGGGAAAAATTGTGATTCCAGCACAAGATGCCTCGTACGAGACATCTAATGTCTCGTACGAGATATCCCCCTTGACGGACGAGTTTTCAGCAGTTTCCTTATTGAACTCAACCTCGTTTCTTGGCAAACACTCCACAATCCGGGAAAGAAAGGAAGGACGATCTGAGAGTCCAAAAACAACTCATTGGGAATTAAGTCTTTGATTCCCATCCATAAACAACTCTTTGGATTGATCCCTAAGTTACCAAAATCATATAAATATAGGGGGTCCTTGAACTAAAAAAAGGTCAGTCGGTCCGAAAGATAATTACTTTCTACCTATCACTCAAAACACCTTCATATCAGTACCACAAAGGTACCACGAAATTCTTGAAGTCATAACACAATTCAAGTAAATCTTTTGGATCATCAAGGCCTTTTGTGAAGGCCATCCATAGGATTCTCGAAGAACGCTTACGTATATTCCTTTGTTTTCTCCTTTCTCATCTCCTTCTTTGCTTTGAAGTGGTGTAATTCTATCAAAAGGATCAGCCTAGAGCCTCTCCAATTCATGGAGATGGTCTCGAAGCACATGATCCGACATTCCAAATAAATAAGATATTATTTGTTTGGCTCTCTTTGTACATAATTTGCATAATTTTAAGACGATGATGATGTCTTCGTAGCAAGACCAATCCTAAATTGGGTGGATTGGGTGCTCCTTGACCTTCCCAATCCATAACTTAACCCCCAAACCCAAAGATCTCACGGTCCATGTTCCGTTAAACATGGTGGCGACTCTCAACAAACCAAGCAACAATCAAGTCCTATGACGAAACCGAAACGGCGAAAAGGGCGCGCGCTCACAGTGGCGACTCTGTTGGGGATGATCATACTAAGAGGGTTAGAGTTGCATTGAAAATTCATCGTCGTTCTTGAAATTCTACAGATTCTGTACTGTTTTTGCTCCCAGAATGGGATGTCTCGTATGAGACATTGATGTCTCGTATGAGGCATCTTCTTTTAGTCAGATAGTCTGTTCCTCTGGTTTGAAAAAGGGATTTCCGTCCGGTTCAAACACGCAAACAGAGTTTCAGATCTGTCCTCCCCTTATTTCTGAGTCTTAGGACCTTCCTAACGATAAAGAAACTCCCCATATATCATAAAGCTAACCTTTGTTTTGCAGGAGTATCTGCAAACTTGAAATTTCCATGCTTTTCATATGTTATGCTTTATGTGTGGACTACAAAGGCCTGAGTTCCTCCACAAGAGGGAAACGCAGGCAGCCACTTGGCCCGGCCATTGCATGTTTTTGTTTTGTTTTCGAAAAAAAAACTTTTTATATTCTCCTTTGACACCTAGAACTTGAATCTCACACACGTGTACACATGTAGATTAGTTGCACTACATACCCTATAAACTCGGGTCCCAATTGGAGGACGGATGTCGGTCAGCATTTCCTTGCCGGTCTCTCTAAAGATGGTGTACCCACTCCATGCCACGCTCCTACGATCGTTCCCATGGGGAGCCTTAGCCGTAAGCCCTGCATCAACCTCATGCATACATAATAGTCAATAGGACACTCCTCGAGACCGGTCGGTTCGATTCTTAGGATTGTTTTAATCTTTGCCCAAGATAACGCTCTTACTACAATCTATAATTCTCACTTCATGAATTCTTGACAAACGTCCCTTCGGTAAAAATTGTTGGATAAGGGATTGGGATGGCAAAATTGAGAATTTTTCTACGAGGATTCGAGTCTAGTCGCTTTTGCCATCAAGATCCTACGTTTGACAAAGATTCTTCCTCTTACGGATTTCTGTAGTGTGCAATATCTTCCATCCCATAGGCTAGGGCGTATGGAGTTTCACCGGTAGCAGTATGGATTGAGGTACGATAGCCTCAGAGTGCGAAAGGTAGCTTCTCGGGCCAGTCCCTGCCAGTCTTAGCCATTTTTCTGATGATGGTCTCTATGGTTTTGTTTGCAGCTTCGACTACTCCATTGGTCTGTGGTCGGTACGGTGACGACTGATGCCTTTCTATCCTATACTCTGCAAGTAGTTGGTCACATTCTTTCACAAAGTGCGTGCCATTGTTGGATATCATCTCATGAGGTACCCCATATCGGCATATGATGTTGGTCTTAATGAACTCAGCCACCTTCTTGGCATTTAAGACTTTGTAGGATTGAGCTTCGATCCACTTGGTAAAATAGTCTACGGCGACCAATACGAACGAATGCCCATTGTGACCTATCGGTGAGACTTTGCCAATGACGTCTATTCCCCATGTAGAAAATGGCCAGGGAGATGTCATGGGGTATAACACGGACGGTGGTACGTGTTGCAAGTTAGCATGTATCTGGCACTTATGGCATTTCTTAACCACGTCGGCGCAGTCGGCTTCCATTGTAGCCCAATAGTACCCTAGTTGGATAATTTTATTTTCTAGCATGTTGCCATTCATATGGGTTCCACAGACTCCTTGATGGACTTGTTCCATGATTTCTATGGCCTCATTCTCATCAGCACATAGTAGACACTGCTTGTGATGTTTTTTATAGAGGCGATCACCTATAATAACGAATTGGGCAGCGAATCGTTTGAGAGCTATCTTTGCTTTAGGTGATGTGTCCAATGTGAATGTTCCGTCTAGGAGGAAACTCCATACGTCGTAATACCAAGGTTTATCGTCTAAGGCATTTACGAAAACAGAGTTGCACGGCTCTTTGCGGTCATGCAAATCTATGATCGAGTGATAAGAGGGAGTCGTTCGTCTCGCGACTTTGAATATTTTGACTTCAGTCCATTCGGGAATCTCCACAAGTGATGCTAGCATGACTAGCGAGTCTGCTAAGCGGTTCTTATCCCTAGGAAGATAGCAGAAGGTGACTTCTTTGAACTGTTTGACCAAGTCTTGGAGATGGTCATTATATTTCTGAAGTGTAGGGTCTTGTATCTTCCACTTCTTGAGTGACTGATAGATTATGAGTTGTGAATCTCCGTACACCTCTAGTTCGGTCACATTTCTTTCTAAGGCTGCTTCAATCCCCGCTATGCAAGCTTCGTACTCGGCAATGTTGTTAGTGGCCTCAAACTCAAGGCGAATTGCGAGTGGAGTATATAAATCAGAGGGGTCTATAGACACCCCGCCTTAGACCTCTCACCCCGATTGCATACATAGTATTTTTATTTAACTTATTTTTGTTAATTTCTGTTACTTCGGTTAAGTTCCTAACTGATTCCGTTAGTTTTGGACTAAACTGCATAACAGAATTAACTTTAGAGTCATTTCTGTTATTCTGTCTTTTCCACCCGCGGGCGCTTCCGACACTGTTTGTGGGCTGTGCGCGCGTCTCGCCCCTAAAGCGGGACTCGCGCGCCTCCCATTATGGCAGTAACTGATTGCACCTTATTTCCCTCCCTTTTCTTATTTACAACATCTCTTCTTGATCACAAAAGAACCTCTTTTTACCTCCACATTCACCCCCCTAGTTTTATAACCTCCAACCCATTATTTTAGCCATTTCTTAAAAACAAAATATTTCTTTTTATTATTATTTGATTTTCTTTTATTTATTTCATTTATTATTTTATTTATCTTATTTTCTATTGGTCAATACCATCTCACATGGATTGATCATTTTCCCTCCAACCTTTCCCTCACTTTTTTACCTATATAAACCCCCTTCTTCTACCTTAGAAAAGGACCTTGGACCTAAAGATTTTCTCTCTAGCCAAAAAACTCTCTTTTTGGACCTCAACTTTGATTCACAAACTATACTATACACAAATTCTCCCAACAAGAGTTCTTAACAGCAAGACTCTACACAAATTGTTCTACAACAATTTCCCTACAACAACACCATTTTCAAGCCCAAGTTTGAAGTCCTCTTTCTTAAGGTACTTTATTCTTCTTCTCTCATTTTACATGTCTTAGTAATGTATGCAATCCCCATCAATTAGGACATGACCAAATGACCACTTTACTACATTAAAGTTGGTTAAGGTTATCTCCCTACATTTTAATCTCTACTTTAATTTACCATTCTTTTCTTAATATAATTGTTAGAATAGTTTGACATATAATCTTTACCATTAAATAAATAAAAAATTTCTCTTTTATTTTCCTTTGTAAATTTCCCCTTTCTTTCCATTGTAATTGTTAGCACTTCTTACATTAATAATGGAAGGACTTTTCTTTTTAGTATTAGAACACCAAAAGTAGCAAGACCCGCGTAAGCGGGGCGGAGTGGGTGTTTAAGTACTTCCCACTCCGTCACCTAACCCCCGAACCCCTCATCTCAAGAATCTTTGGTTTCGTAATCAATAAAAAAAGCTATTTTCTTAGGTTTTCTCGCGGTCCTCTAAAACGTGGGTGGCGACTCTTAAAATAAATTAGACATCCTAGGTAATTCACCGCTCTAGCCAAGCCGTGGTTCCCCGGGGTATCTACAGTGGCGACTCTGCTGGGGACATAGAGGGTTAAACTTGCATTTTCTGCTTTTGGTGTTCTTATATCTGTTTTCTGGGCATTCTAGTAAAAAGGGTAGGAAGCGCGCGCCTCCGGCCTTCTTGGCCTAAAGCGCGCGCGTCCGACCCTTATTACCAGAATCGCCCACCTTCCATCTAGTCCTTCAAATTTCATATTTCTATTCTAACAAGTTTCTGCAGGGGAAAGTTACATAATTTGGGACCAGGGCAATCCCCTGAGTCCGCGGTTTCTTCTGACATTCTGACAGGTACCCCAGATGCGCGCGCCTCCCACATTCATGGCGCAATGCGTGCGCTTCCCACGTAACTGCCCTGAGTCGCGCGCTTCTGGGCCATTTTCCAGAACAGAACAGTAAACAGAACTGTGAACAGAATGGGCAATTTTGATAGTGTGTGGGCACCGGGCCTGCATACACCCCCTTTTACTTTTGTTTATTCATTTTTATCGGTCACACGGGTGATTCGAAACTTGTAAACTACGTGCTTACTTGTTTTTTTTTTTTTTTATTTCCTTTGAAAAAAAATATATATTTTATCACTTGTTAGACCTCACACTACGCGCACAATTCTTATCAACTGCTCACTATCGAGTAGCACAAGTCCAACCCCAAACCCGTCGAGGCCCGTCCTAGGAAGTTTCAAGCTCCACCCGACCTTGACTCTTCCGAAGCGGTCAACCTCAGCCCGTGGCGTAGTTCATGACTACATGCCGGGGGTGACCTTTAAGCCTCTCTTTAGCCGAGCACAAACCACACAATTCTAGTTAGGGTCTAACACTCCGTGACTCAAGTCGGTTTCCATGTGCCGAGATTTCCCTAAACTAATGTATTCAAATCATACATGCCACTCGTTGTTTTGGACGAAATAAAACTCCGTCCCCAAGTGGTTATTATGGACGAAAATAAAAATCTGTCCCCGCATGTATGCTTTACTACATTAATTTAGTTTAATCCTGACACATGTAGGATTCACAAGCGTGGTGGAATCCGATGAGTATATGGGACCACGAGATGGTCTATATACTAGTGTGACGATTCCACTATTTTTCTAGAAACCCCAAAAAGGACCACGTCCTTCCGACTTTTGTAAAAAAAAAAAAAAAGAGCCATTTTTCTTATGTGGTCGAGTCTTTTTCCTTTGTTTGTGGGTTAATTATTTTACTCAAAATATGTTTGTGGGGCCAACCTAAGATCGACCGTGTTCTCTCAATAGGTCCAATGGCTTCCAACAGCAACAACAACAAGGGTGAGATCATCTCCGTGTCCAACGAAAGGCTCTTCAACATAATAAGATCCATGGGGGAACAAATGGATAGACTTGTCGAGGATGCCCGCCGCAAGGATGATTTGTGGCAAGACCGTCTTGATCTCGAGAGGAAAATTCACAAGGAAGAAGTGTCCGAACTTAAGGCTCGTTTGCAAGAGCTCACCGACAGCAAGGCAAAGGTCCACGGTAAAGCACGCTCAAGTGGCTCATCCCTCAAAAGTCACAAAGGTACCACCAACAACCGTGTCTATACCCCTCTCAATGGCATGACCATCACCTAGTAATAGGAATATATATATAAAAAAAAGAGTCAAAGTCCTCTTTAGTGTGCATTAAAGTTTTCTCTCATGTTCAATGTCGAGTCTTATTATCAAATAAATGTCGTTCTTGTCCTCATACACTCCTCCAAGTTGTTCAATTTAATTCTTGGCAAAATGATGAAAAAATGACTAAACACGTTTTAGAACGAAGGTTATCACTTGAACGCCTAGAGGCTAAACATCGACGACGACATAACGACGAAGAAAAATCCAAGACATCAAGGAGCAACAACCATGGAGAAATCAAGCAAAGTTTTCAAAAAGGGGATTAAAAAAAAAAAAAAAAAAAAAAAACTCGCTAGGTTGAAATCCTCAAATCAACCTAGGCAAAAGTTAGAGCACAAAATAAAAAATAAAAAAAATAAATCCCCCTCAATCAAAGAAGTACAAGATCAACATCATTCCACTAATGAAGGACGAAGCAACAACCATCTCAACGAATGGAGCATCCACAAGAACTACGGTGACCTGAGCCTCTACACTGGAGGAACGTAGGCAACCTTCGGGTTCGGTCTCATGCAAGAAAGAAGATATGCCCTAGTGCGTTAAGGTGATCGGCCTTCATCTCCAAGGTGGTATTTTTGGACTCTAGGATCGCTCGTTAGATTTTTACCGGATTGCATGAGTGTTCATAACGGCTGTTTAACCATGCGACTTCGTTTACTTGGTTTTTTAGGAGAACCCTTAAAGGTTGTCTTGGGTTATCATCATCATTCTCTAGTAGTGTGCATTTTTGGGTTCATGAAAAGAAGGCCCGTGGTAACCAAGACCCATCTGAGAACGAGCCCATCATAAAAGGGCACGAGGTTGCACAAATAATCCCTATCTAGTCAATTGGCTTGGGCAGCAAATAGCAACAACATGTGTCTCAGTAATTCAAGCTTCTACAAGCATGTGCCTCTAAAGTATGCCGAAGGACTACCGAGAAATATGGTAGCTCTTGCCATATCCTCTTATGTTTGTTCCCCCACACGAGGATGAAGTCACTCTTGCCTTGCTCAACAAATGATGACGCCCTAGGGGCTATGTGACTCAAGAACAAGGGCTTCTTTTGCTTCATTTGACAATCAATAAGCCCTAGGGGCTATGCTCGAGAAAGATGTGTGAGACTATCCTCAAAGTCTCTCAAAAGGGATGTCAAAAAGCCCTCTTGTCATGTGTGCCCGTACTCGTTCCCCCAATCAAGGATGGACCTTTCTCGCAATCAATGATGGCACTCTAGGGGCTACGGTCAAGTCTTAAAGGCTTTTAAAGGCTCCCTCGGCAAGAAGCAATTCACTTCAATGTCCCCAGCAACATTTGAAGCTTTATACCAAAAGGTCTCAAGGGGCTTCGAAATCTACAATCTTTTGGGGCTACAGCATTACAGTGATACAAGCAAAGGGCAATATTAGGGCTTCGCAATTAACAAGCTTTTGGGCAGTGGTACCCGAGCAATGCAATTTGGGAGTAGTCTTATGGCTCCATGAAAGGGATCAAACTTCAATGGTCCCTCAACACTTCCAGTCAAAAGGCCTCTTGGTTTTAAATGAAGGCTCCGATGATATGAATGAATTTGATGATTCTTGTTAGAACTCACAGCGAGATTCTGAAGGAAGTCTTAGAGAAAAGGAAAAAGATTCAATATGCTAGACTCACCCGGCTGAGTTATAGCGGGCAACGCCAATATGTTAACTCTATAAGCAGAGTTACGGCCAATCCCAATGTTTCTGCAAGTACTGCACCCCCTTCTCCAAGATCAAAAGCACAGGCTGCATCCGAAGATCCGCCGTCGGTTCAACTCAAAAAGACTCGAGCAAACATACCGTTCGAGACTTTATCACACCAAGACCTTATCATCTGCAACAACATCACCATCTCCCATGAGACGTCTCCTGAAGACCGTACTACATTTTCAACATGGAACTTCCGCCATTTGGGTATCAACCACAAAAAGGGCCATCCATCTCCAAGCAAGAGAAAGAAAGAGATCGCCTTCAAGAGTCCTACCCGATGTGGCATCCGCTCTCAATACAAAGCTAAGCCGATTTGGTGCTTCACATCGAAAGGTCTTCATATCCCGCCATCTACAAGCTCATAAACAATAAGCCTATGACATTTGGGGCTTAGCAATCTCTTAAAGCTTGGTATCAATGATATTCTCTTGGGGCTTACCCACGTCGACAACAAAAGACAGTTTAAAGTTCAGCATTCGAGGGGATTTACAGTCAGCAACCCCTTGGCATCTCGACATCAATAGTCCTTTAGAAGCCCCATAAACGACAAATCTCTTGGGGCTAGACATCAATTTTCGTTGGACACCGCGGCGACAACATTCAAGCGAGGCAATCCGGACTTAGATTGAACATTACTTGATCTTGGGTTGGCTTTACAAACACACAATGGTTAAAATGGTTCACCCACGAACTAAAAAAAAAAAAAAATCTTTTTCTCACGTGTGTGCATATTCTTTCCCTTCTAATCTTAAAGAAAAAAAAAAGATTTTTCTTTTTCTTTTTCTCCTTCTATGTGCAAAAGTATGTGCTCTACTTTGCTTTGCTCCTAGCTTTTCCTCCCCAGCACTCTCCATCATCCTTGAACTACGCTGGTCTGATTCCTTTCAAGGGATACGTAGGCAGCCTTTTGGCATGACCAACCCATCATCCAGAATACCATATCGCCAACACTCCATCAAAGGCAAGAACAACTCATCATCACCAACATCATCATTCTCCATCCAAAGCATGGACATTCTTCATCCTTCAGCAATCCATCTCCAATCAAGCGACAATGGTAAGTGAAGGTATGAACATCCGAGGCTTTCCTCAAATCACACCGCACACAAAATCACTTTCTCCATTCTTACAAAAACTCTCTCTCATGAAAAACTGCTTTCAAATCACATTGCACCACGAGCACAATTTCTCTCTTCATTTCACACTTCATGCATCTTCTTGCACAAACACATATACCTGCCAAGCACACACATAACAGGTACCACCACGAAGTCAACAGCATCCGCTACTCAAGGCACTTCATCCCCAGTAAAAAATGGTCCGCAGTCAACCATGCCCGCATCCCCAAGATAAAGTCAATAACAACTGCAGCTCTAGACAGCAATTTGGTCCACGGTGATCCCGCAATTAGCAAACAGATCCCGCCGTCAGCAAACGGATCCCGAAATCAGCAAACGGATCCCGCACCAGCAAACGGATCCCGCACCAGCAAACGGATCCCGCAATCAGCAAATGGATCCCGCATCAGCAAACGGATCCCGCATCAGCAAACGGATCCCGCATCAGCAAACGGATCCCGTATTCAGCAAACGGATCCCGTATTCAGCAAACGGATCCCGCATCAGCAAACGGATCCTGCATCAGCAAACGGATCCCGCATTCAGCAAACGGATTCCGCTTTCAGCAAATGGATCCCGCATCAGAAACGGATCCCGCCTCAGCAAACGGATCCCGCCTCAGCAAACGGATCCCGCATTCAGCAAACGGATCCCGCATTCAGCAAACGGATCCCGCATTCAGCAAACGGATCCCGCTTCAGCAAACGGATCCCGCATCAGCAAACGGATCCCGCTTCAGCAAACGGATCCCGCCATATCTTTTCTATATCAATAAAGCCGCTCACACAGGAAGCGCACCCCTATCCTTCGCAAATTTCAAATTCATGTTTTATCGAGTCTTTGTTTTCTCTTGTTGATGTCCTCGGCGGTTGTCTTTCTTTCGTCGACGCGTTTTGCTTTGCAATCTACGTCGTCGAGGGGCTCTGTAGACACCCCGCCTTGGACCTCTCACCCTGATTGCATACATAGTACTTTTATTTAACTTATTTTTGTTAATTTCTGTTACTTCGGTTAAGTTCCTAACTGATTCCGTTAGTTTTGGACTAAACTGCATAACAGAATTAACTTTAGAGTCATTTCTGTCATTCTGTCTTTTCCACCCGCGGGCACTTCCGACACTGTTTGTGGGCTGTGCACGCGTCTCGCCCCTAAAGCGGTACTCGCGCGCCTCCCATTATGGCAGTAACGGATTGCACCTTATTTCCCTCCCTTTTCTTATTTACAACATCTCTTCTTGATCACAAAAGAACCTCTTTTTACCTCCACATTCACCCCCCTAGTTTTATAACCTCCAATCTCATTATTCTAGCCAATTCTTAAAAACAAAATATTTCTTTTTATTATTATTTGTTTTTCTTTTATTTATTTCATTTATTATTTTATTTATCTTATTTTCTATTGGTCAATTCCATCTCACATGGATTGATCATTTTCCCTCCAACCTTTCCCTCTCTTTTTTACCTATATAAACCCCTTTCTTCTACCTTAGAAAGGGACCTTGGACCTAAAGATTTTCTCTCTAGCCAAAAAACTCTCTTTTTGGACCTCAACTTTGATTCACAAACTACACTATACACAAATTCTCCCAACAAGAGTTCTTAACAACAAGACTCTACACAAATTGTTCTACAACAATTTCCCTACAACAACACCATTTTCAAGTCCAAGTTTGAAGTCCTCTTTCTTAAGGTACTTTATTCTTCTTCTCTCATTTTACATGTCTTAGTAATGTATGCAATCCCCATCAATTGGGACATGACCAAATGACCACTTTACTACATTAAAGTTGGTTAAGGTTATCTCCCTACATTTTAGTCTCTACTTTAATTTACCATTCTTTTCTTAATATAATTGTTAGAATAGTTTGATATGTAATCTTTACCATTAAATAAATAAAACAATTCTATTTTATTTTCCTTTGTAAATTTCCCCTTTCTTTCCATTGTAATTGTTAGCACTTCTTACATTAATAATTGAAGGACTTTTCTTTTTAGTATTAGAACACCAAAAGTAGCAAGACCCGCGTAAGCGGGGCGGAGTGGGTGTTTAAGTACTTCCCACTCCGTCACCTAACCCCCGAACCCCTCATCTCAAGAATCTTTGGTTTCGTAATCAATAAACAAAGCTATTTTCTTAGGTTTTCTCGCGTTCCTCTAAAACGTGGGTGGCGACTCTTAAAATCAATTAGACATCCTAGGTAATTCACCGCTCTAGCCAAGCCGTGGTTCCCCGGGGTATCTACAGGGTCTACTAGTAACATGCCAATACCATATCCTCGTTTATTGGCTGCGCCATCGAAAAATAATTGCCACTATTTTCTGCTATTGTTATGATGTCCTCATCAGTGAATCGCGGGTCTTCCCCTTTCGCTTCACCACATGGAAATTCGGTTAAATGATAAGTGAATAATCTTCCTCTTACGGATTTCTGTGTGATGTAAGTGATATCATATCCCGCGAGCATAAAGTACCACTTAGCTATTCTAGAGGAGACATGAGACTTCTCAAAGATGTACTTCATTGGGTCCATTCGGGCAATCAGTTGCACGGGAAACGCTTCCATGTATGGTTTAAGTCTCTCAGCTACCCATACCAGTGCAACACACGACTTTTCTAATACATAGTAGTTTAATTCAGCCCCTTGAAAATGACAGCTGACAAAGTAAATGGTATTCTCTTTCCTTGAGTCGGGTTGCTCTTGTGCTAGCATAGCCCCTAGTGCAGTGTTATTGACTGTGAGGTACAAGGTCAACGGCTTTTCTTTATGCCGTGGGACCAATACAGGAGGGTTGATCAAGTATTCTTTGACCTTTTTGAAGGCTTCTTGAAACTCTTCGGTCCATTCTAGGGATGCATTCTTCTTGAGGAGTTTGAAAATGGGCTCGCACATCTTCGTGAGTTGATTAATGAAACGTCTAATGTACTGAAGGCGACCCATGAATCCCTTTACTTCTTTCTACATCTTAAGTGGACGCATGTCAATGATTGCTTTGATCATAGCGGGGTCAGCTTCTATACCACGTTTGGTGACCATGTACCCAAGGACTTTCCCTTTCACTACCCCAAATGTGCACTTGGCCGGATTAAGCCTCATCTTGTGGTGTCTCAACCTTTCGAAGAATTTTCTAAGGTCAACGAAGTGATGCCCATCGGAGCCTTTAGAGTGTATGATCATGTCATCGATGTACACGTCTATCTCTATATATATCATGTCATGGAATAGGGCAGTTACCGCTCTTTGGTAAGTGGCTCCGGCATTCTTGAGTCCGAATGGCATGAATGTGTAACAAAATGTCCCCTAGGGTGTGGTAAACGCTGTCTTGTGTTGGTCTTCCTCGGCCATGAGGATCTTGTACCCGGCGAATACGTCTACAAATGAGTGGACCTTGTACTTCGCGGTATTGTCGACAAGCATGTCTATGTTAGGAAGAGGAAAGTCGTCTTTTGGAGATGCCCTGTTGAGGTCACGGAAATCTACGCAGGCGCGAACCTTTCCATTTGCCTTAGAAACTTGCACAGTATTAGCCAACCAGGTTGGATACTCTATCACTTTGATGAACCCAACACTCAGGAGTTTCTTTATCTCTTGCTTGACTTGTACCGACCACTATGGCTTAATTCTGTGGAGTTTCTGCTTGACTGGCTTCGAATCAGGAAGCAGCGGCATCTTATGTTCAACAGTCGAATTGGATAGCCCCATCATATCTTTGTAGGACCATGTGAACACATCTATGAATTCTCGGAGAAGCGCTATGAGGGCTTGTATGTCTTCCCCCTTAAAGAAACTGCCAATCTTGGTCTCTTTCGGATCATCGTCTGTCCCCAAATTAACTGTTTACATTTCTTCGGCATCAATAGGACCATTTCCGCCATGAGAACCTACTTTCTTATTAATTTCTTTTAAGATTTGTTCGTTTTCGTGATCTATCTCGTCATATGACTCATTATTATCTAATTCGTTAGAGTTATTAGTTAATTCATCATTTATAACGCTAGCAATATCGGGATACTCAGAAAGATCTATGTTTTCATTAAGAAAGTAGGGGAATACACGTTCCGCGATGGCATCCAAGTCCTCTTGGGTGAGCTCATCGATAGCGGTATCTGATTCTAAGGTGAGAGTTACAAGATTCCTCTTCCTATGGGGATGGCGAGTACATCCTAGCTCTTTGGTCAGGAAGTCTTCACTTGCTATGGGTCCCTCAGTTGTGTACCAATTCTTGATGGGTTCGTCACATTTCTTGATGAGCTTGGTATAGTATTGGTTCGGATCACCCCCTTGTCTATTGCATTGATCTGAGTGTCCTCTAGCTTGCAAAGGTTGAGAAATCGGCGCAGCAGGTCTTGTCCTAACACAAAGTCCCATTCACTGGATGCCTCGGCCTTGGTACCCCCTAATTCTCGAGGTAGCCACGAGAATTGCATCGGTTCTGTTTCCAGTGAGTGCGGATAACAGTCACTAAAGATCTCAAAGCCCGGCTGTCGCTTCCCCCTATGGTCGATCCATGGTTCAGGGAACATAAAGTATGGCAAATTTTCCCCCTCGCGTACAAAGTACCCGTTCAGAGTCTTTTGATAGGGTGGTGCAATTGGAACTATGTATGAAGTCCAATCCCTTTCTTCCTTAGGGATGTTCTTGAGTGGGGACTCATACCCTAGACCGTATTCGGGTGGATATAGAACTACAGGTGGTGGTTCTTTTATCCCTTGTAAATTTTTGCCAAGTCCCAGACCGGGGAAGTATCCTTCTTTTAGCATCATATTAAGTACTAGGCGCATTCCAGAGGATGGAATTGCCTTTGAATAGTCATTCTTATTGTGCACCTCTATCATCTCTATGCTACTTTGCTTTTGTAAAGGGAAACAATGTAGAAAATTTGAAAAAAACTGACTATTACTAAAAAAGTTGAAACAAATAGGAGGGCATGCTCTCACCCACAATGTTTCTCGGGTGAGTAGGATCCCTTAAAGAAAGAAAAACAACTAGCCTATCGAAAGAAAAGAAAGAAACAACTAATCTGTTAAAAGAAAAGAAACAACTAGTCTATTAAGTTTCTAACTAATGAAGCAGAAAAGAAGGCTGGGACTCTTCATTCTTCAAAACAAAGCCGATTCCATCGCCTATCAGTTGGAGAGTGCCTTGGTCTATAAGATCTTGGATCTTGTCTCTCGGATTGTTGCACTTGTCAGTGTGATGACCACAACATTGGTGATAGTAGCAATATAAGTGCAAGGCTTTTCCTGCCCCTTCGTATTTAGGCTTGTATCCCTTCATTGGTGAGAGTTTACCTTCCCTTTCAAGTTCACGGAATACTCTTCTAAGACGGATGCGACTTAGATCTGTGTAGGCCCTTTGGGGCTTGGGTTGGAGGTGTTAGATGATGCCTTTATAGTGATCCCTCATGACATCAAGGTGGTGGCACTGTTCTTCCTCCATCTGTTCCTTGAGGTCATTGTAGAGTATGCCAATGCAATGCCCTACCTCCTCGTTAATGGCCTTTTCTTTGCTATCTTCCAAGTCTTGAGCTCTTTTGACTGCAGCGTCGTACCATGTGTAAACACCCCACCTTGGACCGCTCACCCCGGTTGCACATTTGATTTTGTGTTTCTCCCTATTTTAAGTGTTTCTCGTTAGTTTCTGTTATTTTCGTTAAGTTCCTGACTGATTTCGTTAAGTCCAGGGACCAAACTGAATAATAGTGCTGACTTTCTAGTCCATTCTATCATTTTTGCCATCTCCAAGTCGCGCGCTTCCATCCTTTGGGGCCATAGGCGCGCGCATCCCGCCACCAAGGCAGGAGGCGCGCGCACCTGGGCGTCAGTTACAGATTTCTGTCCAAGAATCCCTCCCTTGCTCCTTTTAACAGGATTTGCCCGGGAAACTGATGTTGTTGGCTTGGTTTTGGCACCAAAAACTCACAGTCTTCACCTATATAAACACCTCTAATTCACCATTGAATGGGAGGAAGATTTTAATCACTAAGCAAAAACTATACACAAATACTTACAAGACATTTTCCTAAAAATCGCTTGAAGGAGTCTTTGAAGTTCTTTGAAGTATAGGTAAAATACTACTCTTTTCTCCCCTTTTCTACTTCTTCTCCTCTCTCTTTCTTTTACTTTAATCAAAGTGCAATCACCCAAACATTTTGGGACATGACACCGGAGATTACTTCACTTCATTGAAGCAAGTCAAGGAGTTATCTCCCCACATTCTAAAACCCCTTTTATTACCATCAAAAAATAGGAAGAACATCATTTTATTCATGTAGACTTTGAACAAGCAAGACCAACATTAGTTGGGCGAGATGGGTGTTTAAGTACTTCCCATCTCGTAACCGTTACCGAACCTCATAAACAAGAATCTCTGTTTTCGTAAATCAAACTTAGGCTATACACATTAGGTTTTTCTTATGTTCCTCTAAAACATAGGTGGCGACTCTAAAACACAAATAGACATCCTAGGAAATCCCTTCTGCCGCTCTAGCCAAGTGGTGGGCCCTTCCCGGGGCATCTACAGTGGCGACTCCGCTGGGGACGTTTGAGGGTTAAACTTGCGTTCTTGATCAAAGTCTACATTTTCTGGGCATTCTGGTTCCTGATGGGGGAAGCGTGCGCCTCTGGCCTTCTTGGCCTAAGGCGCGCGCAGCCCACATCAAAAACTAGAATAGCCCGCCTCCCATATGTTCTTCCTATTTTTGTTCTTTTTTCTACACTAATCATTTCTGCAGGGGTTACAATGCATATTCAGGACCAGGGCAATCCCCTGAGTCCAAAGTCTGACAGGTTTGCCCAGAAGCGGGCGCCTCCCATAGACACTGCGCCATGCACACGCTTTCCACAACACAGGCCAGAGGCCGCTTCTGGGTGGTTTTCCAGAACAGAGACAGTTTCAGAACAGAGCAGAGTGATTGGGGTGTGGGCACAGTTGCCTGCATCATGGACTGTATTGGACCTCTTAACTGTTTTTCTTTTGTGTTTTGATTTATCGGTCACACGGGTGATTCGAAAGTTATAATTATGTGCTTATTTGCTTTTCTTTCATAAAAAAAAAAGTAAAAAAATGTTTTGTCACATGTTAGACCTCACACTACGTGCACAATCTCCTATAAATTTCTCACTATCGAGTCGCACAAGTTTATAACCCCAAACCCGTTGAGGCCCGTCATAGGAAGTTTCAAGCTCCACCCGACCTTGACTCTTTCGAAGAGGTAAACCTCAACCCGTGGCGTAGTTCATGACTACATGCCGGGGGTGACCTTAAGCCTCTCATTTGCCGAGTACAAGCCAACACAATACTAGTTAGGGTCTAACACTCCGTGACTGAAGTCGGTTTTCATGTGCCGAGATTTCCCTAAACCAATGTCTTCAAAAACATACATGCCAAGTGGTTATCATGGACGAAATAAAACTCCTTCCCCAAGTGGTTATTATGGACGAAAATAAAAATCCGTCCCCGCATGTATGCTTTACTACATTAATTTAGTTTTGTTGGTAGTGGTGCCCTAGGCACGTTTAATAAACGTTGTAATTGTTATCATTTATTTCATATCAATAAAAAGATGTTTTGATTATTATTGTTGTTCATGTTTACTTATAATAATCTCCATCCCTAGTACTTGTTAAGCACTAGTATAAAGGCTAAGTGATCATGGGATGATCATGTTAGATTTATGGGTACTTGTTTGGAACAAGGTACTGGACATGACCCGCCGTATGAGATTTATGTCATGGTCCATGTCGTACATATATCTCATATTAGTTATGTCATTCGAATCCTTAGACATGAAGTTATTATAGTCTTCCACTTGATGAACATTATGTTTGACATATTCAAACGCTACCTTTAACCAGGTAGTTATAAAGGGTATGATTGGCATAATCGGATTCACGTAGGGAAGAATAATAAGCTAAATGGATTTGTTCCTTTTCGGAGAGATCTCAAGCTTAGGCCTCTCGTAGGAATGATGCTGATGAAAATGTTCGACCGGACTCATATGAATTGATTAGATCAATGTCATATGGATTATCAACATATTCGGAATCGAGAAAGTATTGAACAAAAACAAGTTGACCGTTTGACCATGACTTGTGTTCAATGAGATCGTGGACAAAGGGATTGTGACATATTCTAAAGGAATGTGAACTTGTATCTAGTAATACTATTTGGGTAGGTATGACGGTTTGCTAGAACCTAATCATATCTTATGGATTCATGTTTGAACCCATTGCCAACATAGTATAATCCTAGAGGGTCACACACAATAGAACGAATCCTTAAAAGACTATATTGGAAAATTAAGGCTCTCTGATCCTGGTGTGCGACCGCACAAACCAGGCTGGGCGGCCGCACACCTGATTTTGGGCGGCCGCATAGTGAGTCGGGACAGATTTCCTGATTTGATTAGGAAAAGGATTTTGGATGGGTTTTGACACAAGTTTCCTATTTGGAATAGGTCTAACTTGTATATAAACAGCCAAATTCGGCCAGAACTAAAACCTAGCTTTTGTACAAGTCTCCAAAGAGTTTGAGAGAGTTTTATTTTGTTCTAAGACATCCTAGATTGAAGAACAAAATAATACACAAAATAATATTCCATATAGTTCATATTAATTGTGAAAACGTGTTTCACAATTTTGGTCTAGCAACCAAGATCAAGTGTTCTTGATATTCGTTCAAGGTGTGGATACCGCTAGAGGGTGAAGCTCATCATCTTCAAAGTTCGTGTTCTTACTTGTTCGTGATTAAAGCTTCAATTTCTCCACCTAGATCAAAGACCAAACTCAAAGTCATCAAGGGTTAGTCTTTCTAGTATTCATATTGCAAGTATTTGATTTAATCATATGAACGGATCTATGGGCTTTGGGTTTCATAAAATTTTAAATGCTATTTTCCGCTGCGCATATTACTTGGAAACCCAACAGTGGTATCAGAGCCCCGTTCATGTTGATTATTTCAATACCTAGATCATGTTGTGTGTATATAAATTGTTTATGTTCCTAGCATGATATGAATATTGGATTATATGATATTTATGTGTTATATGATTTTATGTGGTTTATTGTTTTACAACTTTAATCGCACTATTCAATCGCACTAAAAATTATAATGGATTCTGAATTGTTTGATTACAAATTTTGATTGGATCAAAGTTTTGATAATCGGGGAAAAAAACAATTTTGAGACAAATTTTCGAACTTTAAAAATTCTGTCTGATGCTACTGTGCGACCGCACAGAAAATCTTGGGCGACCGCACAAGTTTGGGCGACCGAACAGTTTTGGATGGCTAATCTACGTTCATCGAGATTGTGTTTCCCAAACTTGATCGCAATAAAAGTTTCAAAGATAAAACGAAGTTAGAATTATGAAGAGTTCATAATTGCTAAAATTGAGAAACAAAGTTCTTGATTCAAAGATTGGAGATCCATGTGGAATTGTGGATGCAATTGGCCTACGTTCATCGAGACCATCTATTGCTTAGTTTCGGCCACATGGACTACTTTCTTGGTTTCTTGAATTAGTGCGGAATTGTGGATGCCTTGTGGCTTAGTTTCGGCCGCACTTCTTGTTGTCTTGATTTGGAGATAATAACCAAAGTTGAAATAGTCTCATCCTCATAATTATAGAGAAACTAAAGACACATAAATATTATGCTTAAATTAATGGAGATTAATTTAGTAGCTAAACTTGATGCGTAACATGTTTATATTATGTGCTCATAAATGTGTTATATGCTATATGTGATGAACCTTCAAAGAAAGTTTTAAGTCCTTCTGCCATACCATGATTAAAACACTTGTTTATACATGGGTAATTTTGTGTGGGCTCGCCAAAGCGAGGTGCATTGATTTTATTCATGTATGAGCAAGATGAGTGAATAAGAGTTTCCTATGCGTTTAAAATGGTTGGACTTAATTAAGCGTCAAAACAGTTTTGGGCTTAAGGCAAAGATGAGATTTAACATGCTTTTTGAAATTGGATTTCTTAAAGAATCTCATGAAAAGAACTGAGAGTCATATGAGATATGATTGACAAGAGTTGTCTACCTAATTAATTTGATTTTGAGCGGTGCGCCAAAGCGTACTTAAAATTAAATTAAAGCGGAATCTTAACCCATTTAAATTATACTATACATTGGATGTATAAAGAAGGTTGTATAATTTAGTGGGAGATTTTTGGAAAAATACATTGTTTATTTCTTTAATGAAAATTGGTACTTATTAAATTTTGGAAATTTTGCATAATTGTAGATAATGACTAACAACACTCAATCAATTTCGTTGCGATCGATCCTTGAGAAGGATAAGCTCCAAGAGAATGGCACGAACTCTATGGATTGGATCCGTAGCCTAAGAATTGTTCTTAGGCAAGAAGATAAGTTGTACATTGTCGATGGGCCTCTTCCTGCTGAACCAAAACCTACTGCCCCTAGGGCAGAAAGAGACAGTTACAAGAAACATCGTAATGATTCTAGAGATGTAAGTTGTCTCATGCTTGCTACTATGTGCTCAAAACTCCAACAAAGTTTGGAACATTTGGAAGCCTATGAGATAGGCATGGAGTTAAGTGCCATGTTTCAAGAGCAAGCTAGGCAAGAGAGGTACAAGACCATTGTTGCATTCACTTCTTGCAAAATGAATGAAGGGCAACAAGTGAGTCCTCACATGCTTAAAATGAAAGGTTATGTAGAGCATCTTGAGAAACTTGGCTATCCAATTCCATTGGAGCTAGCCACGGATCTCATTCTTAATTCATTGTCTAAAAGTTATAATCAGTTTGTGATGAATTATAACATGCATGGAATGGATAAGAATCTCTCCGAGTTGCATGGGATGCTTAAAACTGCGGAGATGAAGATTGTGGAGAAAGGTTCTCCTGTGCTCTTGGTTCATGATGGGAAGAAGGCTGGTGCCAAAGGAAAGGGTAAGGCAAAAGTTGTCAAACCCAAGATAAGCAAGGCAAAGGTTGCCAAGGCTTCTGAGGCAAAACCCGATACACAAAAGGATGCAATTTGTTTCCATTGTCAAGAAATTGGTCATTGGAAACGTAATTGCAAGGCTTTCTTGGAAGAGCAAAAGAAGAAGAAGGGCATCAAGGCTGCGTCGACTTCAGGTATCTATATGATAGATATTCTCCTTTCTACCACTGATTCTTGGGTATTGGATACCGGATGTGGTTCTCACATTTGTTGAAAAGTTCAAGGACTAAAGAATAGGAGACTGCTTAAAGAGGGTGAAGTAGACCTACGCGTGGGGAATGGAGCAAGAGTTGCTGCATTAGCCGTAGGGACTTATGAAGTCACTTTACCTTCCAGTTTAATACTTGTTTTGAACAATTGCTATTATGTACCAGATTTAAGTAGAAATATTATTTCAATTTCTTGTTTGCATAACGAAGGTTTTAAGTTTCTTATTGAGAATAAGAAATTTTCTATTTATTTAAATGATGTGCTTTATGGTATTGCAAATTCATTTAATGGGCTTTATGTCTTGGATGTCAAGAATGAAAATAATGAAAATGTCTATCATATAAATAAGAAATCTAAACCTAATGATGTAAATCATTCTTATTTGTGGCATTACCGTCTTGGTCATATCAATGAGAAGCGTATCTCAAAACTCCATGGGGACGGTCTCTTAGGTTCATGTGACCTTGGGTCATATGACACTTATGAGTCGTGTCTTCTTGGAAAAATGACTAAGACACCTTTTACCAAGCTAGGTGAAAGGGCAAGCGACTTATTGGGGTTGATACATTCCGATGTATGCGGACCATTAAGTAGCAATGCTAGGGGAGGATTTCAATATTTCATAACCTTCATTGATGATTATAGTAGATTTGGGTATGTTTACCTAATGAAACATAAAAGTGAAGCATTTGAGATATTTAGAATATTTCAAAATGAAGTAGAAAAACAACTTGGCAAAAGTATTAAGGCACTTCGATCAGATCGAGGTGGAGAATAATTGAGTCATGAATTTGATGATCATCTAAAAAATTGTGGAATAGTTTCACAATTGACTCCACCCGGAACACCACAATGGAATGGTGTGTCCGAGAGGAGAAATCGGACTTTGTTAGACATGGTTCGATCAATGATGAGTCAAGTTGATCTTCTAATATCCTTTTGGGGTTACGCTCTAGAAACCGCTGCTTTCACACTAAATCGTGTTCCAACTAAATCGGTTCAAAAGACTCCATATGAGATGTGGAGCGGAAAGAAGCCTTGTCTGTCTTTCATGAAGATTTGGGGTTGTGTAGCTTTTGTCAAAAGACTTGTCTCAGACAAACTTGCACACAAATCTGATAAATGTATTTTCGTGGGATATCCTAAGGAAACTAAATGATATTACTTTTACAACCAAACGGACAACAAAGTGTTTGTTGTCCGAACTGGTATCTTTCTAGAGAAAGAGTTTCTCTCCAAAGAAATCAGTGGGAGTAAAATAAATCTTGAAGAAATTCGAGACCCAGAAAATGACATCGAACCGATAGTGGAACAAGAACAAGAACCACAAGGAGTTGTGGAACCTCTTCAAAATACACAAGTAACTCCCAGATCTAGTAGGTTACGATCTGATCCCGAGAGATATGGATTTCTCATAACGGATAGTAATGAGGTGGAAATCATTGAGAATGATGAACCGATAACCTACCAAGAGGCGATATCTTCTCCTGATTCGGATAAGTGGCTTGGAGCCATGCAATCTGAATTGCAATACATGCAAGATAATCAAGTTTGGAACTTGATTGATGCGCCCGAAGGTGTAAAAACCATAGGATGCAAATGGGTCTTCAAGAAAAAGGCTGACATGGATGGGAAGGTGTATACTTACAAAGCTAGACTTGTAGCGAAAGGTTATAGACAAGTTCATGGTATTGACTATGATGAAACCTTTTCACCCGTAGCAATGATCAAGTCTATAAGAATTTTGCTTGCCATTGCCGCATATCATGACTATGAAATATGGCAAATGAATGTCAAAACCGCTTTCCTAAATGGAAAACTACAAGAGGATGTGTATATGACACAACCAGAAGGTTTTGAACAGAATTCTAAGGTATGCAAATTGCAGAAATCCATTTATGGATTGAAGCAAGCTTCTAGGAGTTGGAATCTCCGTTTTGATGAATCGGTCAAAGAGTTTGGTTTCATCAAGAACGAAGATGAGCCTTGTGTATACAAGAAGATTAGTGGGAGCATAGTGCTATTCCTTATTTTATATGTGGATGACATATTACTCATTGGAAACGACATTCCTACACTTCAGTCTGTAAAGACTTGGTTGGGAAAGTGTTTCGCAATGAAAGATATGGGAGAAGCCGTATATGTTCTTGGCATTAAGATCTACAGAGATAGATCTAGAAAGCTACTTGGTTTAAGCCAAAGTACATACATTGACAAGGTTATTAGAAGATTCCGCATGGACAATTCTAAGAGAGGAACCTTGCCAGTGCTACATGGAGTTTCTCTAAGCAAGAATCAATGTCCTAAGACAAAAGATGAGCGTGAGAAAATGAATGATGTTCCTGTTTTGGCCAATTTTCAACTATTGGACAAATATAAAGGAGTAGGTTACAATGGAATAAAGAACTTTGAAATTTAAGATGTATGAACAAAGGATTTAACGAGGAAAGCCCTTGAACAACTTGTTCGCCGGCATAAAACCTCGAATGATGGATTTTATTAAGCTTTTATGGAGGTACAATGAATGACTGGAAAATACAGAGAGAAAGAGAGTATGAGACGTGAGTGTAAAGTGTGTTGTGTGTGTTTACAATGGACGTGTTTTCTATTTATACTAAAGAAATAACCAAAAACTAGCCACTAATCCTTTAAATCTCGGAGAGTTAGTTTGGCTCTATCTCTTTGCCGTTGATGAGAGTCACCCTTTGACTGGGTCTTTGAGTCTTCAAATTAGTCATGTGCTGGATAATTTATTCACATGTGTTTGACTTAGTCCATGAGTCCTCCATGATTCGGTAGAGGTTCCTAAAAAATAGGATCGATAACAGACCTGCAATTTATTCAAGTTGCACGATTTGACTTGGTCCAAGTTGAAGCTTCAAGTTGTTTTCAGCATCCTAAAGGCTTCAAGTTGTCAGCATGTTGAAGCTTCAAGTTGTTTTTAGCATCCTGAAGGATTCAAGTTGTTTTCAGCATCTTGAAGGCTTTAAGTTGTAAGATGTAGCTGATTTTATCCATTCTACACATGTTGATATAAACAGGTGCTCTTATTAACTTAGTATCTCAATCTTTCACGATGAGATAGTTAGTTTCACTCAGGATGTCCAGTCGTCAGGATGTAAAGTGAACATGAGAACTAATCATGTAAAATGTAAGACATAAACTCAAGCTATTATCTCTAGGATGTAGATGGAGTGCTGTGAGATTTTTCACCCCAAACAATTGCCCCCAAATTTTTTGAATTGAGTGGACATAGAAATTCAAAAAATTTCCATAACAGTTGATGTCCACTACCATTTATGAGGTAGTTGATATAGGTGATATAAGCTCCAAGATGCAATTGATCCTGCAAAAATCAAAGAGAAATACAAAGAATAGGATATTTTGGTGATTGTCTTAAAGACAAATTTTATTTGTTTGCAACATGTCTGTTTGGACATGTTAGGTTGCAATTTTTTTTTAACTATGTCTCATTAAAAGTTATGGATGTTTCCTGTTTTAGGATCAGTGTGTTTGATCCTTTTTTGTATTTTGATAATAGACTGGTCGTACGGTTAGGATTCTAAGGGTAACATGTTGATGTTACAACTTAGAATAATTTTGGAACAATTGTATAGTAGCGATGTAAAGAATGGTTGGTAACATGTTGATGTTACAAGTTAGGAATCATTATGAAAAGATGTTTATCTTTTAAACCCTGTGTTCGTTTGGTAACATGTAAATGCTACAACCATTGATTTCAACTTGAGTTCATAATTTTAGCCAAGTGCAAGAAGGTAATCAATATGTTCATGACACATTGGCCCACCTACAACTTAACTAAAACATGAAAATCGTGCGCACGGGCGAAGGTGTAGAAACCTTAAACACATAAGAAAGGTGTAAAACCTTTAAACCTTTGAAATGTGTAAAACCTTTAAACCTTTGAAAGTGTAAAACATTTAAACCTTTGAAAGTGTAAAACCTTATACCTTGGATGGAATTGTACTTTGATTTTTCCTGTTGGACATGAATTCTGACTCATGTGAACATCTTTGAATACTTGGATCAGCATGTAACATCTCTGATCAACATGTAACATCTGGAAACCTTGGATCAACATGTAAACATCTTGACCTGAATAGAGATTTTGAGTTTCCTCGCAAAGCAGAAACATGTTAGGGTTGGGTGTTAGCCTCCGATGCTTAAGTCAGTCGATGTTTGATGAAGATAAATCAAATTGAAACAACACAATTGAAATAAAGCAATATAAATGCATACCTGATTTTCTGAATTAAGTTGACAAGCTATAACTTACATGAAGTACAGCTTGAGATGCGCTGCATTCTAACTTCTAGGAATTCAAGTACCATCTATAGTTGACATCCAGCATGCCCCCTTTCCAACCTATTGATTAATAATGCTGCATGAGCCTATCTTCTTCCAACCTGATGAATCTAGATGCTCTGGTTCTGATTTCATCTAGCCTCTTACATGGTGTCATGACTAAGTCATCATAATAAGGAGAGTCCTTCTTGAGCCCCATCCTGAAGGCTTCAATTGTAGTTACAGTGTCCAGGTTGGAGATGTTCACCGCCTCCCTGTTGAACCTGCTCAGGTAGTCTTTAAGTAGCTCATCAGGTTGCTGGACCACCCTGTATAGATCACTTGTCAGTTTCTCGAACACCCTGTTACATGAAAACTGATTAGTGAACAAGTTGATAAGCTGAGCATATGATACAATAGAACCCAAAGGTTGGCTAATGAGCCATCTCAAAGCTGCCCCTGTAAGAGTTGAACCAAAACCCCTGCAAGAGCATGCTTCCTTAAACTAGGGTGGAATGTGGACGGCATCCATCTTCTCTTGATACAATGCAACATGCTCCGCTGGATCAGTTGTCCCATCATACTGCTTCATGTGGGGTGGACTGAACTTCTTTGGTATGACCACGTTCGCTATGGCTGGAGTGAAGCGGGACTCATTGTAACAAGTTGGAGAAGCCTGGTTGTGTGGCAGAGTCAACCCTGGCACACTCATAACTAGTTCCTTTAGTTCCTGCATTTGTCTGCTAAGTAGGCTACCTGCATCATTGTTAGCAGCAACGAATTGATAATTATTGAGATAATTAAAATCAAACTGAGGGTTAAGACTCCCTGCTGCCACCGTAGTTGGCGTAAAAAATGTTATTGAAGTTGGAGTAACAGTTTCAGGATGGATGATCGTGCTATTGGTGGTCAGGTTGGCAGCTGGTGTAAATCCACCAAATCCAGATGATCCTGCAGCATCACTTCTAAAAGAAAGCCTTCTAGGTTGGTATGTAGAGAATGGGTCAGAGGGCACATTTGGAGCAACAGACTGGAAGATGCTAGGGAAGCTGGTTTGCTGTGCCGCCGATGTTCCACCTTGCAGAGTAGTCACCTCACGCTGCAACCTGGAGACTTGATTCATCAGCATGGTAGAAGTATTATTCTGCAGTTGAATCTGATTCCTCACGTCACGCATCATGGCAGTCAAGTTGGAGGCGATATCCAAAGGGATTTCAGGTGCCCCCATTGCTGATCTGCCCCCACTTTCAACTGAAATTCCAGATGTGATCTGATCGGTTGTTGGATTGCTCATCTTGAATCTCTTAACAATCTAAAAGACCAAAGTTCCCACGGACGGCGCCAAATTGTTTTGGCCAATTTTCGACTATTGGACAAATATAAAGGAGTAGGTTACAATAGAATAAAGAACTTTGAAATTCAATATGTATGAACAAAGGATTTAACGAGGAAAGCCCTTGAACAACTTGTTCGCCGGCATAAAACCTCGAATGATGGATTTTATTAAGCTTTTATGGAGGTACAATGAATGACTGGAAAATACAGAGAGAAAGAGAGTATGAGACGTGAGTGTAAAGTGTGTTGTGTGTGTTTACAATGGACGTGTTTTCTATTTATACTAAAGAAATAACCAAAAACTAGCCACTAATCCCTTAAATCTCGGAGAGTTAGTTTGGCTCTATCTCTTTGCCGTTGATGAGAGTCACCCTTTGACTGGGTCTTTGAGTCTTCAAATTAGTCATGTGCTGGATAATTTATTCACATGTGTTTGACTTAGTCCATGAGTCCTCCATGATTCGGTAGAGGTTCCTAAAAAATAGGATCGATAACAGACCTGCAATTTATTCAAGTTGCACGATTTGACTTGGTCCAAGTTGAAGCTTCAAGTTGTTTTCAGCATCCTGAAGGCTTCAAGTTGTCAGCATGTTGAAGCTTCAAGTTGTTTTTAGCATCCTGAAGGATTCAAGTTGTTTTCAGCATCTTGAAGGCTTTAAGTTGTAAGATGTAGCTGATTTTATCCATTCTACACATGTTGATATAAACAGGTGCTCTTATTAACTTAGTATCTCAATCTTTCACGATGAGATAGTTAGTTTCACTCAGGATGTCCAGTCGTCAGTATGTAAAGTGAACATGAGAACTAATCATGTAAAATGTAAGACATAAACTCAAGCTGTTATCTCCAGGATGTAGATGGAGTGCTGTGAGATTTTTCACCCCAAACAATTGCCCCCAAATTTTTTGAATTGAGTGGACATAGAAAATCAAAAAATTTCCATAACAGTTGATGTCCACTACCATTTATGAGGTAGTTGATATAGGTGATGTAAGCTCCAAGATGCAATTGATCCTGCAAAAATCAAAGAGAAATACAAAGAATAGGATATTTTGGTGATTGTCTTAAAGACAAATTTTATTTGTTTGCAACATGTCTGTTTGGACATGTTAGGTTGCAATTTTTTTTTTTTTAACTATGTCTCGTTAAAACTTATGGATGTTTCCTGTTTTAGGATCAGTGTGTTTGATCCTTTTTGGTATTTTGATAATAGACTGGTCGTACGGTTAGGATTCTAAGGGTAACATGTTGATGTTACAACTTAGAATAATTTTGGAACAATTGAATAGTAGCGATGTAAAGAATGGTTGGTAACATGTTGATGTTACAAGTTACGAATCATTATGAAAAGATGTTTATCTTTTAAACCCTGTGTTCGTTTGGTAACATGTAAATGCTACAACCATTGATTTCAACTTGAGTTCATAATTTTAGCCAAGTGCAAGAAGGTAATCAATATGTTCATGACACATTGTCCCACCTACAACTTAACTAAAACATGAAAATCGTGCGCACGGGCGAAGGTGTAGAAACCTTAAACACATAAGAAAGGTGTAAAACCTTTAAAACTTTGAAAGGTGTAAAACCTTTAAACCTTTGAAAGTGTAAAACCTTTAAACCTTTGAAAGTGTAAAACCTTATACCTTGGATGGAATTGTACTTTGATTTTTCCTGTTGGACATGAATTCTGACTCATGTGAACATCTTTGAATACTTGGATCAGCATGTAACATCTCTGATCAACATGTAACATCTGGAAACCTTGGATCAACATGTAAACATCTTGACCTGAATAGAGATTTTGAGTTTCCTCGCAAAGCAGAAACATGTTAGGGTTGGGTGTTAGCCTCCGATGCTTAAGTCAGTCGATGTTTTATGAAGATAAATCAAATTGAAACAACACAATTGAAATAAAGCAATATAAATGCATACCTGATTTTCTGAATTAAGTTGACAAGCTATAACTTACATGAAGTACAGCTTGAGATGCGCTGCATTCTAACTTCTAGGAATTCTGGTACCATCTATAGTTGACATCCAGCATGCCCCCTTTCCAACCTATTGATTAATAATCCTGCATGAGCCTATCTTCTTCCAACCTGATGAATCTAGATGCTCTGGTTCTGATTTCATCTAGCCTCTTACATGGTGTCATGACTAAGTCATCATAATAAGGAGAGTCCTTCTTGAGCCCCATCCTGAAGGCTTCAATTGTAGTTACAGTGTCCAGGTTGGAGATGTTCACCGCCTCCCTGTTGAACCTGCTCAGGTAGTCTTTAAGTAGCTCATCAGGTTGCTGGACCACCCTGTATAGATCACTTGTCAGTTTCTCGAACACCCTGTTACATGAAAACTGATTAGTGAACAAGTTGATAAGCTGAGCATATGATACAATAGAACCCAAAGGTTGGCTAATGAGCCATCTCAAAGCTGCCCCTGTAAGAGTTGAACCAAAACCCCTGCAAAAGCATGCTTCCTTGAACTGGGGTGGAATGTGGACGGCATCCATCTTCTCCTGATACAATGCAACATGCTCCGCTGGATCAGTTGTCCGATCATACTGCTTCATGTGGGGTGGACTGAACTTCTTTGGTATGACCACGTTGGCTATGGCTGGAGTGAAGCGGGACTCACTGTAACAAGTTGGAGAAGCCTGGTTGTGTGGCAGAGTCAACCCTGGCACACTCATAACTAGTTCCTTTAGCTCCTGCATTTGTCTGCTAAGTAGGCTACCTGCATCATTGTTAGCAGCAGCGAATTGATAATTATTGAGATAATTAAAATCAAACTGAGGGTTAAGACTCCCTGCTGCCACCGTAGTTGGCGTAAAAAATGTTATTGAAGTTGGAGTAACAGTTTCAGGATGGATGATCGTGCTATTGGTGGTCAGGTTGGCAGCTGGTGTGAATCCACCAAATCCAGATGATCATGCAGCATCACTTCCAAAAGCAAGCCTTCTAGGTTGGTATGTAGAGAATGGGTCAGAGGGCACATTTGGAGCAACAGACTGGAAGTTGCTAGGGAAGCTGGTTTACTGTGCCACCGATGTTCCACCTTGCAGAGTAGTCACCTCACGCTGCAACCTGGAGACTTGATTCATCAGCATGGTAGAAGTATCATTCTGCAGTTGAATCTGATTCCTCACGTCACGCATCATGGCAGTCAATTTGGAGGCGATATCCAAAGGGATTTCAGGTGCCCCCATTGCTGATCTGCCCCCACTTGCAACTGAAATTCCAGATGTAATCTGACCGGTTGTTGGATTGCTCATCTTGAATCTCTTAACAATCTAAAAGACCAAAGTTCCCACGGACGGCGCCAAATTGTTTTGGCCAATTTTTGACTATTGGACAAATATAAAGGAGTAGGTTACAATGGAATAAAGAACTTTGAAATTTAAGATGTATGAACAAAGGATTTAATGAGGAAAGCCCTTGAACAACTTGTTCGCCGACATAAAACCTCGAATGATGGATTTTATTAAGCTTTTATGGAGGTACAATGAATGACTGGAAAATACAGAGAGAAAGAGAGTATGAGACGTGAGTGTAAAGTGTGTTGTGTGTGTTTACAATGGACGTGTTTTCTATTTATACTAAAGAAATAACCAAAAACTAGCCACTAATCCCTTAAATCTCGGAGAGTTAGTTTGGCTCTATCTCTTTGCCGTTGATGAGAGTCACCCTTTGACTGGGTCTTTGAGTCTTCAAATTAGTCATGTGCTGGATAATTTATTCACATGTGTTTAACTTAGTCCATGAGTCCTCCATGATTCGGTAGAGGTTCCTAAAAAATAGGATCGATAACAGACCTGCAATTTATTCAAGTTGCACGATTTGACTTGGTCCAAGTTGAAGCTTCAAGTTGTTTTTAGCATCCTGAAGGCTTCAAGTTGTCAGCATGTTGAAGCTTCAAGTTGTTTTTAGCATCTTGAAGGATTCAAGTTGTTTTCAGTATCTTGAAGGCTTCAAGTTGTAAGATGTAGCTGATTTTATCCATTCTACACATGTTGATATAAACAGGTGCTCTTATTAACTTAGTATCTCAATCTTTCACGATGAGATAGTTAGTTTCACTCAGGATGTCCAGTCGTCAGGATGTAAAGTGAACATGTAGAACTAATCATGTAAAATGTAAGACGTAAACTCAAGCTGTTATCTCCAGGATGTAGATGGAGTGCTGTGAGATTTTTCACCCCAAACAGTTCCATATGCTTCGGCAATTGGATCCATCATGTATGCCATGATTTGTACTAGGCCGGATGTATCTTATGCTTTGAGCATGACAAGTAGATACCAATCCGACCCCAGAGAGAATCACTGGGTGGCTGTAAAAGCGATTCTTAAGTACTTGAGAAGGACTAAAGACTCATTTTTGGTCTATGGAGGAATGGAAGATGATCTCGTTGTAAATTCTTACACGGATGCAAGCTTCCAAACCGACAGAGATGACTGTCGATCGCAATCGGGTTTTGTGTTTATGTTAAATGGTGGAGCTGTAAGCTGGAAGAGTTCCAAGAAGAGTACAACCGCTGATTCTACAACGGAAGCTGAGTATATTGCTGCATCGGATGCTGCAAAGGAAGCTGTTTGGATTAAGAAGTACATCACTGAACTTGAAGTGGTTCCTAGTATTGCTAATCCAATAGACCTTTATTGTGATAATAATGGTGCTATTGCTCAAGCAAAGGAACCAAGGGCACATAAAAAATCCAAACACATACTTAGGCGTTACCATGTCATTCGAGAAATCATTGACAGAGGTGACGTGAATATATGCAAAGTACCTACTGATGACAATGTCGCGGACCCGCTAACAAAGGGACTTCCACAAGCTAAACATGAAGGTCATGTTAGGTCCATGGGTATTAGATACATGGGAGATTGGGCCTAGGGCAAGTGGGAGATTGTTGGTAGTGGTGCCCTAGGCACGTTTAATAAACGTTGTAATTGTTATCATTTATTTCATATCAATAAAGAGATGTTTTGATTATTATTGTTGTTCATGTTTACTTATAATAATCTCCGTCCCTAGTACTTGTTAAGCACTAGTATAAAGGCTAAGTGATCATGGGATGATCATGTTAGATTTATGGGTACTTGTTTGGAACAAGGTACTGGACATGACCCGCCGTATGAGATTTATGTCATGGTCCATGTCGTACATATATCTCATATTAGTTATGTCATTTGAATTCTTAGACATGAAGTTATTATAGTCTTCCACTTGATGAACATTATGTTTGACATATTCAAACGCTACCTTTAACCAGGTAGTTATAAAGGGTGTGATTGGCATAATCGGATTCACGTAGGGAAGAATAATAAGCAAAATGGATTTGTTCCTCTTCGGAGAGATCTGAAGCTTAGGCCTCTCGTAGGAATGATGCTGATGAAAATGTTCGGCCGGAATCATATGAATTGATTAGATCAATGTCATTTGGATTATCAACATATTCGGAATCGAGAAAGTATTGAACAAAAACAAGTTGACCGTTTGACCATGACTTGTGTTCAATGAGATCGTGGACAAAGGGATTGTGACATATTGTAAAGGAATGCGAACTTGTATCTAGTTATACTATTTGGGTAGGTATGACGGTTTGCTAGAACCTAATCCTATCTTATGGATTCATGTTTGAACCCATTGCCAACATAGTATAATCCTAGAGGGTCACACACAATAGAACGAATCCTTAAAGGACTATATTGGAAAATTAAGGCTCTCTGATCTTGGTGTGCGACCGCACAAACCAGGCTGGGCGGTCGCACATGTTTGGGCGACCGCACACCTGATTTTGGGCGGCCGCACAGTGAGTCGGGATAGATTTCCTGATTTGATTAGGAAAAGGATTTTGGACGGGTTTTGACACAAGTTTCCTATTTGGAATAGGTCTAACTTGTATATAAACAGCCAAATTCGGCCAGAACTAAAACCTAGCTTTTGTGCAAGTCTCCAAAGAGTTTGAGAGAGTTTTATTTTGTTCTAAGACATCCTAGATTGAAGAACAAAATAATACACAAAATAATATTCCGTATAGTTCATATTAATTGTGAAAACGTGTTTCACAATTTTGGTCTAGCAACCAAGATCAAGTGTTCTTGATATTCGTTCAAGGCGTGGATACCGCTAGAGGGTGAAGCTCATCATCTTCAAAGTTCGTGTTCTTACTTGTTCGTGATTAAAGCTTCAATTTCTCCACCTAGGATTCACAAGCGTGATTGAATCCGATGAGTATATGGGACCGCGAGATGGTCTATATACTAGTGTGACAATTCCATTATTTTCTTAGAAACTCAAAAGGGACCCCGTCCCTCCGACTTATAAAAAAAAAGAGTCTTTTCTTATGTGGTTTTGAGTCGTGTGCCCAATGTGTGCTCTAAACCTCTTCATGGACCGAAAGTGTTACTCAAGACTGAAAAGGGCCTCTTCTGCAATATAGGTTCAATTGGTACTTACAGAGTCTACCGGGATTCAGCGAATCGGTTAGTCCGTGAAGTGATTACTCCAACAACTCCAACAGCAACCATGTCCGGCAGCAGCAACGCCATGTCTCTCGAACAACTTTCTGCTATGGTTCAAGTGCTCCAAGATCAAGTCTCCACCCTTAATAAGGAGGCCCAAAATAAGGATGATCTTTGGCAATCCCACCTCGACAATCAAAGGGAGGCCCACGAGGCCGAGATGGAGCAAATGAAAGAGAAGCTCACCAAGCTTTCGAGTGGTAAAGACAAAGAGAACAACGAAGAGTCCGAGTGGACTAAGGGTTTGTTTCAAAGCCCTTATATTAGTGCCCGTACCAAGAAAGTGGGGGAACCGAGCACCGAGAACAATGAGCACAAGATGGTTGATTCAATTATGTCTTACATAGATCAACGCTTCAACGGCCTCAGCGTGGGGAAAAGTCCCGACACGAGCCTTTATCAGTCCTCCATTCTCATGAGCACAATGGCCGCTCTCCTCAACAAGTTCAAGATGCCCGACATCAGCAAGTTCAAGGGTAACTCTTGTCCCATGGCACACATTGAGACTTACATTTGGGCTATGGTACCTAAGAAGGTCTCTCCCAAGGTTATGGCACAATGTTTCCATCTTACTCTCGAGAGGGCGGCAAAGGATTAGTATGCAACTCTCCCACTCACAGTCTGTCTTGATTAGGACGCCGCCATACTTGCCTTCAAGAGTCAATACCAAGGCAACACCACCCACCGGCCAACCATGAAAGAACTCGAGAACACTACTCAAAGGGACAATGAGTCCTTCATTGACTTCGCGAGAAGGTGGAATGACAAGCTTGCTGAGATTGTCGAGAGGCCTAACACTAAAGAGCAAATGGACATCTTTCTTAAGTGTCTAAAGATTGATCTCCGCACCCACCTAAGTGGGGCTTGCTATGCCAATTTCTCTCAAATGTACGAGGCGGAGATCCGAATGGATGAGTTTCTTAGGGAAATCAAGAAAAGTGCTCCTACCCTCCGTTACAAGGCCGCCTCTAGCTCCACAAAAGAGGCTTCAGTTAATGCCGTCACTACCGACAAGGGGAATTACAAAAGGGTTCCTCCACCACAAGGCAAGAAGTTTCAAGATGATCGTGTCTATACTCCTCTCCATGGCATGACTATCACCGAGGCCTTCGAAGCTCTAAAAGACAAAGGGCAAGTTACTCCTCTCCAAGGGTACAAACCCAAGGCATTGCGTCCCAACCATGCTCACCACAAGCATTGTGACTACCACCAACATAGCGGCCACACCACTGAGGAATGCTTCGTCCTCCGCAATGCCATCCAAAATCTCATAGATAAAAAGGAATTCATAGTTCCTAGTGAGGGTGGTGTCAATGTAATAGAGGTAGGAGAGTTTGAAGAGACCACTCATTCGATCCCAATTGTGAATGAGGGCTCCAATATTATGAATAAAATTGATAATTCTTGTTATGTTGTGACTTACGATGAGGTAATGAGGGAAGTACTAGATAATAGGAAAAAGAGGCAAGATGGGAACGTCAACATGCTAACTCGATCCGGATGAGTCATAGCAAACAACCCCGCTACTTCTGCACCAAGCTCCTCTTCTCAAAGACCGCAAGCTCGCGACACTCCCGAAGACCCTTTAGTGGTTAAACTCAAGAAAACTCAAGCCAACATCTCCATTTGGGACCTCATTGCATCCTCAAAGAAACACCGAGATCTTGTCATCAGTAATCTCGATGACATGTCGATCTCTCCCGATACAACTCCCGAAGACCTTACGGTAATGATAGGTCACATTCATTTTGGCAATGTCATCACCTTTGCCGACATGGACCTTCCACCATTTGGTTCCGACTACAATGAGGCCATTTATCTCAAGGTGAGAGCAAGGGGGAGACCTATCTCAAGAGTCTTAGTTGATGGTGGTTCCGCACTCAATTTGATGCCCGGCCGAATCATGGGCATACTGGGGCATAAGAATTCAGATTTGAAGCCTTCTACTCAAGTGATCCGAGGTTACGATAGCACTGCCCACAGAGTCATGGGTATGGTGGAAATAGACATTGAGTTTGGGAGCATGGTCATGTCCGTCCCATTCCAAGTGCTCGATGTGCCTTCTTCATTTAACTTACTTTTGGGACGCCCATGGATACACAGTTCTAATGCCGTCCCTTCGACTCTCCATCAGTGTGTGAAGTTCAGAAATGGGGATGAAATAGTGACCGTTATGGCAGAAAACGTCACTATCCACAGAAAGGGGGAACCCATTCACCAAATTCAGCATGGTTTAGCAGACTCTACCCTCTCCGGCGTCTCAATCAACGCCATTGACAAAGAAGGGGGAAGCGGGTCATGGACCCTTGGCAATCGCAAAGTCCTCCGCATGATGAGGAATATGAATTACTTCCCTGGTTTAGGCCTAGGGAAATATCAACAAGGAAGATTGCAACCTATTGAGGTTCCTTTTGTTAAGAACAAGTTCGGTTTAGGATATGAGCCTTCCAAAGATGACTTAAAGTACGAGCAAGCCGTCAAGAATGAAAAGGCCCGAGCTCGGAAAGAAGGCCGTCATTATGAGATTCCCAATCTAAGGCCTTTCTGCAAGACACTGAATGGCTACTTTGTCCGTCAAGGGGAAGAGGTTCCATACGTAATCTTTCCCGAACCATGGGTTAACAGCAAGGGCATCAGAAAGCCCGGTCTTGAAATATTTGCCGACTGCGAGATTGAGAAATCTGAAAGGGAACCAACTCCCATGTCACCCCGAGAATGGTGGGGGAAGAAAGTGACCATAGATCCCGAGACAGAGATTACCGTGGGGGAAGAATTGACGGATTTATCCTCCATATTCGAAGAACTTGCCATCATAGATGAGTGCCAAGTCAATGCCATCTACGACACCGACACGAGAAAAGAGACTATCAATGAGATCCAGCCGAGCTCCGAGCCGATCAACAACTGGTATTCTACGAAGGGACCCGTGGTATCCGAAGAATTCTTGGTCAAGAAGATGGGTTGCATTCCGCGCAAGGTCACAAAGGAAGACGTGTTCACATTCATTTTCGAGTCCGAGAGTATTTCCGATACCCTCACCCAAGAGGATATGGAGGCCATAGCCGAGCGTATGTTCCCTTTCTTTGTTAATGAAAAATTTGATCTTTCTGAGTACCCTGAGACTGCAAACATCATGAATGATGAATTAACTAATAATGAATTTAATGAACTAGTTAATAACGATTCAAATAATGATGAAATAGACCACGAAAACACAACATACTTAAATGAACTTGCTCAACAGGTCCGTAGTCGTGGTGAAAATGGTCCAGGGGATGACGAAGAATTTCATGTTGTTAATCTGGGTACCGACGAAGAACCGAAAGAAACCAAGATCGGAAGCTTATTCAAGGGGACGAGAAAGACATATTTACTGCACTGCTCAAAGAGTTTGTAGATGTATTTGCATGGTCATATAAAGACATGTTAGGTTTAGACAGAAAGGTCGTTGAACACAGAATTTCGATCAGAGACGATGCTAAGCCGACAAAGCAGAAACTCAGAAAGATCAAGCCAGAATGGTCTTTACAAGTCAAAGAAGAGATAGAGATGCTTCTTAGTGTAGGTTTCATTAAGGTTATTGAGTATCCAACATGGCTTGCAAACGTCGTGACAGTCAGAAAGGCTAATGGCAAGGTTCGTGTATGTGTGGACTTCCGGGATTTGAACAAAGCTTCTCCAAAGGATGACTTTACACTACCCAACATTGACATGCTAGTCGACTCCACTGCTTCCTACGAGGTCCGCTCATTTATGGACGGGTTTGCTGGGTATAATCAGATTCTCATGGCCGAGGAGAATCAACACAAGACTGCTTTCACAACACCGTGGGGCACCTTTTGCTACACATTTATGCCGTTTGGGTTAAGGAACGCTGGAGCTACTTATCAAAGGGCTATTACAGACTTGTTCCATGACATGATTCATAAAGAGATCGAGGTCTACGTGGACGACATGATCATCCACTCGAAGGGGGACCAACGGTCAACATTTGATCGATCTCCGCAAATTCTTTGAAAGGCTCCGTTAACACAAGATGAGGCTCAATCCCGCAAAGTGCACGTTCGGGGTCATCCGAGGCAAAGTTCTTGGCTACATGGTCACAGTAAGGGGTATTGAAGCAGATCCTTCAAAAATCAAGGCAATCATTGACATGTCTCCTCCCAAGACACAAAAAGAAATAAAAGGTTTTATGGGCAGACTTCAGTACATCAGTCGGTTTGTGCACCAGCTTACTTCCATGTGTGAGCCAATCTTCAAGCTACTCAAGAAGAATGTGGCTCTAGAATGGACCGACGCTTGCCAAGAAGCTTTCGACCAAGTGAAGCATTACTTGACATGCCCTCCAGTCTTGGTTCCACCTCACAAGGAGAAGCCTCTCTTGCTCTATCTCACAGTGAACGACGAAGCCCTTGGGGCTATGCTAGCACAAGAGCAACGAGACTCCACGAAGGAGAATGCCATTTATTTTGTCACTCGCCGATTTCAAGGAGGTGAAAAGAACTACTCTATCTTAGAGAAGTCATGTGCAGCACTGGTTTGGGTCACTCAAAAGCTCAAATACTACATGGAAGCCTTTCCAATCAAGCTAGTAGCAAAAGTGGACCCGCTCCGCTAAATTTTCGTGAAGCCTTTCATGTCGACAATGATAGCCAAATGGTACTTCATGCTCGCCGGCTATGACATCACTTACGTCACACTCAAATCCATCAGGGGGAAAGTGTTCAGTGATCAGCTTGCTGAATTTCCGTGTGACGAAGTAAAGGGGGAGGACTTACAGTTTCCCAATGAGCACTTGGTTTGCACTACAACCGAGGAAAATAAGTGGCAACTCTTTTTCGATGGCGCTGCCAATAAACATGGGTATGGGATAGGAATGTTGCTTGTCGATCCAAAGGACATCTACACTCTAATTTCCATCCGTCTTGAATTCGAAGCTACCAACAATATTGCCGAATATGAGGCATGCATAGGGGGGCTAGAAGCGGCCCTAGAAAGGAATGTCACAGAGCTAGAAGTATTCGGTGACTCCCTGCTCCTTATCAATCAGACATCGGGTAAATGGCGAATCCAAGACCCGACCCTCCAACAGTATGGTCGACACCTCGAGGAATTGGTTGAACAGTTTCAAGACATCACGTTTAATTATTTGCCAAGAGACAAGAACCGCTTTGCCGATGCTTTGGCCACTATAGCCTCACTGGTTGAGATACCCAAAGGAAAAATGGTGAAACCCTTCAAAATTTCATGAAGGACATACTGCATGGACATTGAGATCAATGAAGTCCAAGATGTTGGGTTTCGTAGTAACATGCGCAGCGGAAAATAACATTTAAAATTTTATGAAACCCAAAGCCCATAGATCCATTCATATGATTAAATCAAATACAACAATATGAATACTAGAAAAACTAACCCTTGATGACTTTGAATTTGGTCCTTGATCTTGGTGGAGAAATTGAAGCTTTAATCACGGACAAGTAAGAACACGAACTTTGAAGATGATAAGCTTCACCCTCTAGCGGTATCCACACCTTGAATGAATATCAAGAACACTTGATCTTGGTTGCTAGACCAATATTATGAAACACGTTTCACAATTAATATGAACTATATGGAATTTTATTTGTGTATTATTTTGTTCTTCAATCTAGGATGTCTTAGAACAAAATAAAACCTCTCTCAAACTCTTTGAGACTTGCATAAAAGCTATAATATGTTCTGGCCCGAATTTGGTTGTTTATATACAAGTTAGACCTATTCCAAATAGGAAACTTATCTCTAAACCTGTCCAAAATCCTTTTCCAAATCAAATCAGGAAACTAGTCCCGACATGGTGTGCGGCCGCCCAAAACCATCTATGCGGCCGCACATCTATCTGGAAGGTTTCTGGTACTTTTTGAGCCAAGCTGTGTGGCCGCCCAAACCCATTTGTGCGGTCGCACACCTGCCCCAGATTTCCCTAATTTCCAAATTCCTCCAAAGTCCTTCGACTCAATATTCCGATATAGTCCTTATTTAAGATTAGTTCTATTGTGTGTGACCCTCTAGGATTACACTAAGTTGGCAATGGGTTCAACCATGGAACCATAAGATATGATTAGGTTCTAGCAAACCGTCATACCTACCCAAATAGTATAACTAGATACAAGTTCGCATTCCTTTAGAATATGTCATAATCCCTTTGTCCACGATCTCATTGAACACAAGTCATGGTCAAACGGTCAACTTGTTTTTGTTCAATACTTTCTCGATTCCGAATATGTTGATAATCCAAATGACATTAATCTAATCAATTCATTTGAGTCCGGCCGAACATTTTCATCAACATCATTCCTACGAGAGGCCTAAGCTTGAGATCTCTCCGAAGAGGGACAAATCCATTTAGCTTATTATTCTTCCCTACGTGAATCCGATTATGCCAATCATACCCTTTATAACTACCCTGTTAAAGGTAGCGTTTGAATATGTCAAACATAATGTTCATCAAGTGGAAGACTATAATAACTTCATGTCTAAGGATTCGAATGACATAACTAATATGAGATATATGTACGACATAGACCATGACATAAATCTCATACAGCGGGTCATGTCCAGTACCTTGTTCCAAACAAGTACCCATAAATCTAACATGATCATCCCATGATCATTTAGCCTTTATACTAGTGCTTAACAAGTACTAGGGACGGAGATTATTATGAGTAAACATGAACAACAATAATAATCAAAACATCTCTTTATTGATATG
This sequence comes from Campanula takesimana, assembly GCA_026119855.1. NCBI lineage: Eukaryota > Viridiplantae > Streptophyta > Magnoliopsida > Asterales > Campanulaceae > Campanula > Campanula takesimana. The sequence goes on from JAOWBW010000199.1 coordinate 1,431,132, forward strand.
AAATAAATGATAACAATTACAACGTTTATTAAACGTGCCTAGGGCACCACTACCAACACAAGATAACCCCCCGTGGTACATTGACATCATGAATTTTCTCAACAACGGCACCTTTCCCGAGAACAGCAATGGGAAAACCCGAATAGCACTACAAAAGCTAGCCGCCAGATATGTGTTAATTGGAAACCGAGTCTACAAGAGACATCATCAAGGGATCAATCTTTTATGTGCAAACGAGCCCGAAGCTCAAGAAATCATGCACAAAATCCATGAAGGCGAGTGTGGACCCCACATGAATGGGATTATGTTAGCCTAGAAGATACTCCGTATTGGCTACTATTGGACTACAATGGAAAGAGACTGCATCGAGAAAGTCAAGAAATGCGCCAAGTGCCAGTTCCATGCTAATCTACAACATGCTCCACCTTCACAACTGTACAACATGACCACACCTTGGCCATTCTCTTGTTGGGGCATAGATATCATCGGCAAAGTCCATCCTACGGGGAGCAACGGACATTCATTCATCCTTGTGGCCGTGGACTATTTCATAAAATGGGTCGAAGCACAAGCTTACCGAGTTCTCAATGCCAAGAAAGGCTGAATTCGTAAAGAACAACATCATGTGCCGGTATGGTATTCCTCATGAGATCATCTCCGACAATGGCTCTCATTTCGAGAAAGAGATGGATGCACTTTTGGTGGACTACAAAATTACCAAGCACAAGTCATCCCCATACCGCCCCCAAGCCAACGGAGCGGTCGAAGCAGCAAATAAGACAATCAAAGTCATCATACGAAAAATGGCTTCAACAGGAAGGGACTGGCCCGAGAAATTACCACTAGCATTGTGGGGCTACCACATATCAATACGGTCAGCAATGGGAGAAACTCCGTACTCATTGGTTTATGGTTCTGAAGCCGTACTCCCGGTCGAACTCGAGGTTCCTTCTCTACGGGTCTTACTCGAGAACCAAGTCAACGAGTTTGACTGGATGCAAAGTCAATTCAAGCAACTTGCCCTACTCGACGAAAAGAGGTTAAGAGCGTTTGAACGCACAACGGCTTATCAACAAAGAATGGCAAGGGCTTTCAACAAGAAGGTGAAGCCTCGAAATATCAAAGTGGGAGATCTAGTCCTAAGACAACATCCTCCCAATGCCATGAATCCCCTTGGGAAATGGGGACATCGATGGATCGGTCCTTACGTGGTCAAGAAGATACTAAGCGGCGGTTCAGTCCGACTCGTAGACTTGGATGGTGATCAATTGCCAAAGGAGGTCAACCTCGACAAGCTCAAGAAGTTTTACGCTTAACAAATAAAGACCATTAAAAAAAAAAAACGCTCGCTAGGCTGAAAACCCGCAAGGGCGGCCTAGCCAAAAATTAGAGCACGTGCAAAAAAAGAAGCCCGCTAGATTGAAAACCCGAAAGGGCAGTCTAGGCAAAAAACAGGGTGCACAAAAAAAAAAGGTCTTCATTTGTTTGAACTACGGAGACCTGAGCCTCTCAACAAGAGGAACGTAGGCAACCTTCGGGTGCGGTCTAAAACAATAATTTTTACCCAATCATGTCATAACAAAATGCAATTTTTATTCATCTCTTGAACTATTTCAACCATTACAACGGATATGTTGAGCAATAAAATACATAAAAAACATTAAATCCTAAACAAGTGGTCTATTAATTGCAATCTTGGGGTACAAAGAAAAGTCTGATCTTTCTTCGGTTTGAGAGCCCATTGTTTCTTGCTATAGCCTTTGACCTTCTTAGGTGGGGGGCGGAGCACTCTTGGAACCACCAAGGCGAGAGAAGACGCTAGGATGGGACGGAGCTTCATCAACGACCTTCCCTTTCCCTTTGCCTTTGTCAAAAGAGGCCTTGACCGGAGCCTTGTAAGGACGCTTCCACACATGAGGAGAATTCCCCTTGCCTTTGCCTTTCTTATTCTTTGGAAAATAGCGTGGCCTAGGGGCTTCAACATGAACCATCGGCCTCAAGGGTGCAACGACAACATCGTTAGGCCTCCCCAAACGGTCAAAGACACTCGGGCGTGCCTTCACAATAGGGACGGACTTCACTTGCTCACCTTCGGGGACGGACACTTTCACCTCAAAGGAAAAAGTCATGGGGGCCATTCTTGACTAGAATTGGAGGCTTAAAGAGATGAGAAATAGTGCAGAATATTGCTGTGTGACCAAATTGGTCGAAATGGGTTCAAATTTATAGCTGTTGGAAAACCCAGTTCAGAAAAGAAAGGGGCTGTAAATCAGCAGCCCAGACGCGGGCGCCTCCCCTTTTGGACCTGAAACGCGCGCGCCTCCCATTTCCATTGCCAGATGCGCGCGCCGTTGATAGACGACAGAACAGAACAGCCCTTATCAGTTCAGCAGCTGCCCAGGCATTTCAACGCCTTCAAACCTGTAATCAGTTCAGAATCTACAGCAACAAAGAAACATTCACCCGCAATAAGTGGAACACTTTGGACACACATTTTGTTTTTAAAGAGTCGACACCTAAGATCGAGTCTAAATAAAACATTAAAAAATGTAGATAAAATAACTAGGATTGTAAATATGTGCTAAATGTTATTACATGTTAAAAATAAATTGTCCAGGCACTCATCCTCCCCGGTCTACTCAGAGCCATCACCAGTGGCACTGTGCTCATCCCCCTCATCACCACTCTCGGTCTCTTCATCATCATCATCGGACTCTTCTTCAGACTCCTCATCAACGATCTCGTAACGAGCTCTCTTTGGCATCCTTGCCAATGAACTAGCACCTCCGCGGCTCAAGCTCCTACTCAGTGACTGCCTAGCCGACTGCACAGCCTCATCCACATCAAGGGCTGCATCTCTGTAACCTCGCCCCATGCCACGGGAACCCCGAGCCATGCCTCTAGAAGCTCCAGACACAGTCCCTACAGCCTCCCTGGTCAGGCTCGCCATGTCCCTACAGAGCTCCAGGACTCTCTCCTCCAGATGGCGCAACCAGCTCCGCATCCCCTTGTTCTGACGGCCTATATGCCTATAGGCAGCCATGGGTATCTATCAATGCAGAAACAAAAAACCACATCAGTGTACTGAGATAAGACAGACTAGAACAGAAATATGGGCTGTAATCAGAAACGTGCAAGAAAAGTAAGAGTCATACCACATCAGTCTGGGTCGGAGGCTCCCTCTCCGGTGACATCTCCTCCGGGACTATCTCCCTCTGCTCATCAACAATCCCAAAGTTCGAGTACGTATAGTACAAAGGAGGCAGAGGAGGATCAAAGCAATAACCCACCCCAGTGGGGTAAAACTGCGTAGAGGTCGAAGGGGCAGGCTGTGTTCCCCGAGGATCAGCATACATAAAGCCCGGCATCAGATGGTTCGCCCGGAAAAGGCCATAATCTTGGTAAAAAAAGATGAAAGGGGTAGCATCAACCCCTTCCATATACATGGCCCTATTATCATCAGACAACGCCCCCCAGTTACGAGGGCAGAAAGGAGGGAACTCTGGAACCGCCAGCCTAGGCGGATTGTGGTAATCCACCATCTGGCTCCCATGCTGCCAGTATACCCTCTCTCCCAAGTACATGGCCATACACTCCATGGAGCTCATCAAAAGCCTCGAGCGGGTATGAAACAATGTATGCTCTATGCTATCATAAATCGGTCTCCAGGGAAACAATGACTGAGACACGGACTCAGGCCTCTAACCATCCAGATACTGCTGGGCTGTAACCAAGCCAATGGGGACGGTACCGGTCTTCACATTCCTGGTCTTGTAAGACCACCTAGCACAATCAGGATATAGGGGCTGACCCTCTCTCTCAATCCTGAAATCCCTCATGCCCAGAATGGCGAAAGCCCACAGCTGCAAACAGAAACAAAGGCAGAAATTAAACACAGTTGAAAGTGCAAAAATGACAGAAATCAGAAAAAGGGCAGAGTAATGAGTATACCTCCCAAGCAAGGGAGAACCCGGTAACCGAGCTCTGAGTCGAACGCCTACTCAAGTCCATACCCCGATAGCACGCAGCCAGGCCAGCTGCGCCCCAGTTATATTGAGCAGCCTGATCCAGGTCAATCAGAAGGCCCAACAAGGACAAAGAGGCAGAACTTCCCCCATTCGCAAATAGGGTGTGGGACAAAGCGAACCAAATAAAACACCGAGCCACCGCGTCAACCCTGTCAGCGGTAACTCCCTGAGACTCAGCCTCAAGGACTCTAAAATATGTCTGGAACTTCCCCCAAGGGAGTTCTTCACCACAAGCTCGCAGTCGACTAGAGCCAACAACTCAGCAGGTGTCCTAGCAGTCCCGGCAACACCACAAGGGACAGGTACCCCCGAAAAAGGCAAACCGGTCAGAGCCGTAAAGTCAGTCAGGGTCATAGTCACTTCCCCCATCGGCAAGTGGAAAGTGTGGGTGGTATCCCACCATCTCTCTCTCAAAGCCTGAATCACATCAGGATCATTCTTCAACGAAGGCAGACTGGTAATGAAAGGACCAAAAAATGTAGCGGCCCCCCGAGTTTGTACATTCTCTGGCAGTTTCTTCCATACAGAAACGGGCTCCTGAGCCCCACCACAGATCTCGGTCAAACGGTTCCACATCTGAAAGGAAACAAGAGACAAAGGAAAAATTTGTCAGCATAACAGCTAGAAAATGGCCAAACCCAAAGAATTCAACAAAATCACCACGTGCAAACAAGTGTGTGAGCATGCAAATGGGTGTCCAAGCATTCCTTTCGCAACAAATCAACAAGAACAACAACATGTAGCCATGATCGAAAGGGTTGCTGCAGCAGTATTACGGGCAGTAATAACATAGCCCCAAAATGCGAAAAATCAATAAGGAGAGGCGAAATCCTTACCAATCCCGCAGAAACAAAGTGGGAGATATAAGTATGGGACTCATAAGTCAGTTGCCTTGGGTCCATAGCCTCGACCCCAACCTCGGTTTCTTCACCCATGGGCATCTCGAAAGGGGGAGTTTGATGAGAACTCGACATGATCCCTTGCTAGATTGGTTTCGAATGAACAAAGGAAACGTTTTGGGATGATTTCCTCGCAGAATTTTGACTTAGAATACAGAGAGTTTGGGATATTTTTGAACTTGGCTCGAACAGAATGAGCAGTTTCTGAATATATGCTGAACTTAAGCGCGATGCGCGCGCCTCCTGGTACCCCTATGTGCCGCGCGCGAGTGCCACAGCCGTTTTTAGACGCGGGCGCTTCCCGTGTACAGTCAAGCCCAGGAGCAAGTTCCCATGCAGGAATAAATGCATCACATCAATATGCATTCAACTCCCACCCGAGTTTTCAGCTCCGCTTCGGGGCATTTCAAGTACAAAAACTCCGCAATGGACATCATTAAATCCGATGGTTACAAAAGTCAAGGTCAATCTCAACATTTTTCCTCGCTAAAGGGAAAACATTCTTTCGGTCCGCAGTCAACTGTGCCCATACCCCGTAAAAGTCAACTGCAACAGCTTCAAAACAGCAATTTGGTCCTCGGTGAACCACCAGAATCACCACCTCTTTATCAGCAAAGTCTATTCAACAAATTCACATTCATCTTAAGTCCCCTATACGGACTCTAAATCAGTAGACGGATTCTCGGATCCCTCTAGTCCCCTATACGGACTCTAAACCAGCAGACAGATTCTCGGATCTCGCTAGTCCCCTATACGGACTCTAAACCAGCAGAAAGATTCTCGGATCTCGCTAGTCCCCTATACGGACTCTAAATCAGCAGACGGATTCTCGGATCTCGCTAGGCCCCTATACGGACTCTAAATCAGCAGACGGATTCTCGGATCTCGCTAGGCCCCTATACGGACTCTAAACCAGCAGACGGATTCTCGGATCTTGCTAGGCCCCTATATGGACTCTAAATCAGCAGACGGATTCTCGGATCCCGCTAGTCCCTTATACGGACTCTAAACCAGCAGACGGGTTCTCGGATCTCGCTAGTCCCCTATACGGACTCTAAACCAGCAGACGGGTTCTCGGATCTCGCTAGTCCCCTATACGGACTCTAAACCAGCAGACGGATTCTCGGATCTCGCTAGTCCCCTATACGGACTCTAAACCAGCAGACGGATTCTCGGATCTCGCTAGTCCCCTATACGGACTCTAAATCAGCAGACGGATTCTCGGATCCCGCTAGTCCCCTAAACGGATTCTAAATCAGCAGACGGATTCTCGGATCCCGCTAGTCCCCTATACGGATTCTAAACCAGCAGACGGATTCTCGGATCTCGCTAGTCCCCTATACGGACTCTAAATCACCAGACGGATTCTCGGATCTCGCTAGTCCCCTATACTGACTCTAAATCACCAGACGGATTCTCGGATCTCGCTAGTCCCCTATACGGACTCTAAATCAGCAGACGGATTCTCGGATCTCGCTAGTCCCTTATACGGACTCTAAATCAGCAGACGGATTCTTGGATCTCACTAGTCCCCTATACGGACTCTAAACATTTGCCACGGTGGGCCGATTTCTATCACCGCACCCCTTCTATTAGCAAAAGTCGCTCACACAGGGAGCGCACCTCTATCTCTTGTAATTTCAAGATTCTTGTTTTCATTGAGTCTTTGCTTTTTTCTTGGTGATGTCCTTGGCGGATGTTTTTTTCTTTCGTCGACGCGTTTTGCTTTGCAATCCACGTCGCCGAGGGGCTCTGTAGACACCCCGCATTGGACCGCTCACCCCGGTTGCACATTTGATTTTGTGTTTCTCCCTATTTTAATTATTTCTCGTTAGTTTCTGTTACTTCCGTTAAGTTCATGACTGACTTCATTAAGTCCAGGGACCAAACTAAATAACAGTGATGACTTTCTAGTCCATTCTGTCATTTTTGCCATCTCCAAGTCGCGCGCTTCCATCCTTTGGGGCCAGAGGCGCGCGCATCCCGCCACCAAGGCAGGAGGCGCGCGCACCTGGGCGTCACTTACAGATTTTTGTCCAAGAATCCCTCCCTTGCTCCTTTTAACAGGATTTACCCGGGAAACTAATGTTGTTGATTTGATTTTGGCACCAAAAACTCACATTCTTCACCTATATAAACACCTCTAATTCACCATTGAATGAGAGGAAGATTTTAATCACTAAGCAAAAACTATACACAAATACTTACAAGACATTTTCCTAAAAATCGCTTGAAGGAGTCTTTGAAGTATAGGTAAAAGACTACTCTTTTCTCCCCTTTTCTACTTCTTCTCCTCTCTCTTTCTTTCACTTTAATCAAAGTGCAATCACCCAAACATTTCGGGACATGACACCGGAGACTACTTCACTTCATTGAAGCTATTCAAGGAGTTATCTCCCCACATTCTAAAACCCCTTTTATTACCATCAAAAAAATAGGAAGAACATCATTTTATTCATGTAGACTTTGAATAAGCAAGACCAACATTAGTTGGGCGAGACGGGTGTTTAAGTACTTCCCATCTCGTAACCTAACCCCCGAACCTTATAAACAAGAATCTCTATTTTTGTAAATCAAACTTAGGCTATACACATTAGGTTTTTCTTATGTTCCTCTAAAACATAGGTGGCGAATATACACCATGCACTCATTTGGTTATACTCGGCTTGCAGCATTTCAAGCTTTCCATCATAGATTATTTTCTCAATCTCGGCCCAGCCTTTCTCGCTTTGTTCATTATGCTGTTTGACTTGGTCATTAGCGTCTTGACTATGAGCATAATAAGAGGCATAATGAAGCCCCCTGAAGCGAAATTCCTGCACAACATTGATTTTCAGGGCTTCACCATTGGGCAAACCTTCCTTCCACCCTCTAGTAGCTTCCATTTTGAAGCGAAGGATTTGGGAGATCTCTCAGAGAGACAATTCTGTGCGAGCAGGCATTGTGTCGGGAGTATGGAGATACCTTGCTGATCGGACGGACCTAGAGTTCAGAAACGGTGTCAAATCCAGGCTGGGGTCCCAACAAGTCAGCTTTTTATGAGATTTAGGTTGACCAACACGGTAGAAACACAGAAAAGGGAAGATGTCTCGTACGAGACATGGATGTCTTGTACGAGGCATCCAGACTGACAGTCAAATTGTAGATTTTAATCCTATTTTGGTTGGATGGAATTTAATCCATTTTGAGGTTTACTAACTAGTTCATCCTGGAACAGTGGATTCTGTCACCCTAGAATATGAGTGTAGACACCACGCCTTGGACCTCTCACCCCGATTGCATACAAAGTATTTTTATTTAACTTATTTTTGTTGATTTCTGTTACTTCGGTTAAGTTCCTAACTGATTTCGTTAGTTTTGGACTAAACTGCATAACAGAGTTAACTTTTAGGGTCATTCTGTCATTCTGTCCTTTTCTGCCGCGGGCGCTTCCGGAACTGTTAACGGGCTGCGCGCGCGTCTCGCCCTAAAAGCGGGACTCGCGCGCTTCCCATTTTGGCAGTAACGGATTGCACCTTATTTCCCTCCCTTTTCTTATTTGCAACATCTCTTTCTTGATCACAAAAGACTTCTTTTCTCATCCACATTCATCCCCCCTAGTTTTATAACCTCCAATCCCATTATTCTAGCCATCTCTTTAAAACAAAATAATTCATTTTTATTTTATTTGATTTTCTTTTATTTCTTTCATTTATTATTTTATTTATTTTATTTTCTATTGGTCAATTCCATCTCACATGGATTGACCAATTTCCCTCCAACCTTTCCCTCTCTTTTTTACCTATGGAATTGACAAATTTCCCTCCAACCTTTCCCTCTCTTTTTTACCTATAAAAACCATCATCTTCTACCTTAGAAAGAGACTCTTTTTGGACTCTTTTTACACTCTTAGGACCAACTTCATCTTCCCTACAAGAACTATACACAAGTTCTCTCAACACATTTTCCCTACAAACAAACACTACACAAAGTGTTGCACAACCATTTCTCTACAAACAACACCATCTTCAAGTCAAAGTCTAAGGTCCTTTTTTCTAAAGGTACTTTTATTCTTCTTCTCTTTTATTCTAGTCTTACTAGTATGCAATCCCCATCAATTGGGACATGACCAAATGACCACTTTACTACAATAAAGTTGGTTAAGGTTATCTCCCTACATTTTAATCTCTACTTTAATTTCCTATACATTTCTTAATGTAATTGTTTAGCATAAATTTATAAATAAAACAATTCTCTTTTCTTCCCCTTTTTCTTTACATTATAATTGTTAGCACTGTTAATAAATTGAAGGACATTTAGCATTAGAACACCAATAGTAGCAAGACCCGCATAAGCGGGGCGGAGTGGGTGTTTAAGTACTTCCCACTCCGTCACCTAACCCCTGAAACCTTCTCTCCTGAATCTCTGGTTTTGTACATAAATTAGGATATTTCTAGGTTTTTCTTATGTTCCTTTAAAAACATAGGTGGCGACTCTAAACAATCTAAAAAAAGTTAGACATCCTAGGATAATTCACCGCTCTAGCCAAGCCGTGGTTTCCCGGGGTATCTACAGTGGCGACTCCGCTGGGGACTTATTAGAGGGTTAAACTTGCGTTCTTAACTTTTGGTGTTCTTATTACTGTTTTCTGGGCATTCTGGTAAAAAGAGTGGGAAGCGCGCGCCTCTGGCCTTCTTGGCCTAAAGCGCGCGCGTCCGACCCCAATTACCAGAATCGCCCGCCTCCTTTCTTGTCCTTCAATTCCATGTTTCTATGCTAACAATTACTGCAGGGGAAAGAATTTTTATTTAGGGTCAAGGCAATCCCTTGAACCCACTGATTCGCAGGTACTGCCCAGAATCGGGCGCCTCTGCCCCTCTTTGTCTACCGCGCGCGCCTTCCGCATAGGCCACCCAACGCGCGCGCTTCTGGGTGCATTCCCAGAACAGAACAGTGCACAGAAAACAGAACAGAGCAGAATGACAATGTGTGGGCACCGGGCCTGCACAGAACTTCTTTTATTTTCTGTTTGTTTTATCGGTCACACGGGTGATTCGAAAGTTGTAATTATGTGCTTATTTGTTTTTTTTTATTTCTTTTAAAAAAAAAATGTTTTGTCACAATTTAGACCTCACACTACATGCACATATTCTTATCAATTGCTCACTATCGAGTCGCACAATGTTCAACCCCAAACCCGTCGAGGCCCGTCCTAGAAAGTTTCAAGCTCCACCCGACCTTGACTCTTTCGAAGCGGTTAACCTCAGCCCGTGGCGTAGTTCAAGACTACATGCCGGGGGTGACCTTTAAGCCTCTCTTTAGCCGAGCACAAGCCACAAAATTCTAGTCTAGGGTCTAACACTCCGTGACCAAGTCGGTTTTTCATGTGCCGAGATTTCCCTAAACTAATGTCTTCAAATCATACATGTCAACTTGTTGCAATGGACGAAATAAAACTCCGTCCCCAAAAGTGGTTATTTTGGACGAAAATAAAAATCCGTCCCCGCATGTATGATTTACTACATTAATTTAGTTTAATCCCGACACATGTAGGTCTCACAAGCGTGGTGGAATCCGATGAGTAGATGGGACCGCTAGAAGGTCTATATACTAGTGTGACGATTCCACTATTTTTTATAGAAACCCCAAAAAGGACTCCGTCCTTCTGACTTTTGTAAATAAAAAAAAACAAAAACAAAAAAGAGTCATTTTCTTTATATGGTTGAGTCTTTTTCGTGTTTGAGGGTTAACTTTATTTTACTCAAAAGGTATTTGTGGGGCCAACCTAAGATCAACCGTGTTCTTTCAATAGGACCAATGGTTTCCAACGGCAACAACAACAATGGTGGGTACTTCTCCGTGTCCAACGAAAGACTCTTCAACATAATAAGAGCCATGGGGGAACAAATGGATAGACTTTCCGAGGATGCCCGCTGAAAAGACGATTTGTGTCAAGCCCGTTTTGATCTCGAGAGGAAGATTCACAAGGAAGAGGTTTCCGAGCTCAAAGCCCATTTGCAAGAGCTCACCAACAACAAGGCAAAGTTTAAGTGTAAATCATGCTCAAGTGGCCCGTCCCTCAAAAGCTACAAAGGTACCGCCAACAACCGAGTTTTCACTCCTCTCCTAGGAGTAACCCAAGCCGAAGCATTTGAAACTTTGGTGGCAAGTGGAAATGTCAAGACTTTGGAGGGGTACAAGCCGAAGATGATACCGAAGAATCATGCACATGGTGAATGGTGCGGCTACCACAAGCATAGTGGCCATACTACCGAAGGGTGCTTCCTTCTCCGAAACATCATCCAAGATTTGTTCGACAACGGCAAATTTACTGTGGGTGAAGAGCAACCTTTAGAGAGTTCCAACATGCAAGAACTCATCAAAGAAGAATGATTTCGTTTCGAAATGGGCCTTCAACAAGAGATCATGCCGCAAGGAGACTACAACGGCAAAGACGACGACAGCAATCTCCGTTTCTCTTTCTCTACCTAGTAGTAGGAATAATAAAAAAAAAGAGTCAAAGTCCTCTTTTGTGTGCATTAAGTTTTCTTCCTTCTCATGTCAATGTTTGAGTCGATCTTATCAAATAAAAGTCGTTCTTGTCATCATACACAATTCCAAGTTGTTCAATTTAATTCTTGGCAAAATGATGAAAAGATGTCTAAACAAGTTTTAGAATGAAGGCCATCGCTTGAACGCCTAGGGGCTAAACATCGTGACGAAGGCAACGACATCAACAACAACGGCGAATCCAAGACATCAAGCATGGAGAAAAATCAAGCAAAGTTTTCAAAGGGGGATCAAAAAAAAAAAAAGCTCGCTAGGTTGAAATCATCAAATCAACCTAGGCAAAAGTTAGAGCACAAAAAAACCCCCCCCCCTCAATCAAAGAAGATCAACATCATCATCCACCAACAAAGGACGAAGCTACGAAGCAACAATTCCATCACGAAGAATGGAGAATCCACAAGAACTACGGTGACCTGAGCCTCTACACTGGAGGAACGTAGGCAACCTTCGGGTCCGGTCTCATGCAAGAAAGAAGAAATATTTAGCCCTAGCGCGTTATGGTGATCGGCCTTTATCTCGAACTTGTCAAGACATCTTTGTACGATTCATTTGCCAATGAATTAATCACCAAAAAGATTGAACAACTTTCTTAGATTTGGAATCATTTCGCGTTCCTTGTCGAGTCTAGGGCTTCTATTCTTTCTGCATACTCCTAATTTCTTGCAATCAAATTGGGGCTTTCCTTCTCTTCTCTCTTAATGACTTACTTGCCTTAGTGAGTCATTCAACAAATATATACAAAGTAAATACTAGGGACACTTCCCTAGTCGAGTCAATGTCACTCATCTTTAGTGACAAAAGGTCTTCACCGCAAAATCACATGTCTTATCTCCTCAGCTAGAGTCAATGCACACTTCCTCATCAATTGAGTCAAAAAAAAATGATGAAGATGCAAAAGAGATGCCCGCTAGATTGAAAACCCGAAAGGGCGGTCTAGGCAAAAAACAGGGTGCGTCATAAAAAAAATATGAGAGAGTGAGAGAGAGAAGGGAAAGAGAAATAGAGATCCCCGGCCTCTAAAGAAGACAAGTTCTACATTGAATCTCCTCAGCAAGTCAATTCCCCACCGAGTCAACTTTGGGATTGCAAAAGGCTCGACAAGATATAGCACCATCAAAGGTTGTCTTGGGTTATCGGCATCATTCTCCAGCAGTGTGCATTTTTGGGTTCATGAAAAGAAGGCCCGTGGTAACCAAGATCCATCCGAGAACAAGCCCATCATAAAAGGGCACGAGGTTGCACAAATAATCCCTAGCTAGTCAATTGGCTTGGGCAGCAAATAGCAACAACATGTGTCTCAGTTTTCAAGGCTTCTTCAAGTATGTGCTTCTAAAGTACGCCGAAAGGCTCCCGAGAAATGGAGTAGCTCTTGCCATATCCTCTCATGTTTGTTCCCTCGCACGAGGATGGGTCACTCTTGCTTTGCTCAACAAATGGTGACGCCCTAGGGGCTATATGACTCAAGGACAAGGACTTCTTTTGCTTCACTTGACAGTCAATACGCCCTAGAGGCTATGTTCGAGAAAGATGTGTGAGACTATCCTCAAAGTCTCCCAAAAGGGATGTCAAAAAGCCCTCTTGTCGCGTGTGCCCGTGCTCGTTCCCCCAATCAAGGATGGACCTTTCTCGCAATCAATGATGGCACTCTAAGGGCTATGGTCAAGTCTTAAAGGCTCCCTCGGCAAAGAGCAATTAACTCCCCAGCAGTATCCCCAGCCAAGTCATGTGCAACATTGGAAGATTCCTCAATTCGGCACCGAAGGTCTCCAAGGGCTTCGCAATCTACAATCTTTTGGGCTACGGCATTACAGTAATTGAAGCAAAGGGCAGTATTAGGGCTTTGCGACCGACAGTCTTTTGGGCAACAATACTCGAGCATGTGCAATGTGGAATAGTCTCATGGCTCCATGAAAGGGATCAAGCTTCAAAGGTCTCTCAACACCTCCAGTCAAAAGGCCCCTTGGTTTTAAATAAGGGCTCCGATGTTATGAATGAATTTGATGATTTTTGTTAGAACTCACAGCGAGATTCTGAAGGAAGTCTTAAGAGAAAAGGAAAAAGATTCAATATGCTAAACTCTAATCAAAACAGGGTTATAGCGCGAAATGCCACGGCCAATCCCAATGTTTCTGCAATTCAGCACCCCCTTCTCCAAGATCAAAAGTACAAGGTGCAGCTCAGATAAAGTTGGGCCACAGCACTAGTTGCATCCGAAGATCCGTCATTAGTTCAACTCAAGAAGAGTCAGCAAGCATACTCATTTGGGACTTTATCACACCAAGACCTTATCCTCCACGACTTCGACGGCACCGCAAGACATTACTGCATCTTTTGACATAAGCCCTCAGCCATTTGGGTATCGACCACAATGAGGCCATTCATCTCCCTAGTAAGAGCAAGAAGGAGATCTCTATCGAGAATTCTATCAAACGGTACATCCGCTCTCAATGCCGAGCCAATCACGAGATAATTTGGGGCTTTACAATGAAAGGTCTTCACATCCCGCCATCTACAAGCCCACGACACTTGGGGCTTTGCAATCTCTCGAAGCTTGGCATCAACGATCTCCTCTTGGGGCTTGCTCACTACAACAACAAAGGGAGATTTACTCGAATGGGCCAAGAGCTGATTTATCTTGGAGCTATGCAAGTCCCTCAAAATTTGGCATCAAAGGCATTCTAGGGGCTTTACAATCAATAACCCCTCATCCCGGCATCAAAAACCTTTTGAAGCCCCATAATTGACAAATCTCTTGGGGCTAGACATCAATCTTCGTTGGGCACACCGATGACAACAGAATTCAAGCGAGGCAATCCGGACTTCGACTGAACATGACTTGATCTTGGGTTGGCTTCACAAGCACACAATGGTTAAAATGGTTCACTCACGAACTAAAAAAAAAAAAAAAACTTTTCCTCACATGTGTGCATATTCTTTCCTTTCTAATCTAAAAAAAAAAAAAAAAAAAAAAAAACAGATTTTTCTTTTTCTTTTTCTCCTTCTATGTGCAAAAGTATGTGCTTTACTTTGCTTTGCTCCTAGCTTCTCCTCCAACATTCTCCATCATCCTTGAACTACGCTGGTCTGATTCCCTTCAAGGGATACGTAGGCAGCCTTTGGCACTACCAACCCATCATCCAGAGTACCATCTCGCCAACCCATCATCAAGAGCGTTCTCTCATCAACATCCAAAGAATGGACATTCTCCATCAAAGCATCCTCCGCGGACATCAGAAATCCATCTCCATCCCGAATCAAGCGGCCATGGTAAGTGAAGGTATGAACATCATTCATTAATACTTTCCTCAAAATCACACAGCACACAAGCAATTTCTTCATTCTTGCAAAACTCTCTCTCATGCAAAACTGCTTTCAAATCACATTGCACCACGAGCACAATTTCTCTCTTCATTTCACACTTCATGCATCTTCTTGCACTAGCACATATACCTGCAAAGCACATAACAAGTACCACCGCGAAGTCAAACAACATCTGCAACTCGAGGCACTTCATCCCCAGCAGAAAATGGTCCACAGTCAACCATGCCCGCATCCCCGCAAAAGTCAACTGCAACGCCAAACAGCACACGGCTTCAAAGCAACAATTCGTCAAAGGTTCACTAACGTCCTCATCAACGGATTTCACTAACGGATTCGTCAACAAAGGTTCACTAACGGCCTCGAAGGTTCACTAACGGCCTCATCAACGGATTTCACTAACGGATTCGTCAACAAAGGTTCACTAACGGCCTCAAGGTTCACTAACGGCCTCATCAATGGATTTCACTAACAGATTCGACAACAAAGGTTCACTAACGGCCTCGAAGGTTCACTAACGGCCTCATCAACGGATTTCACTAACGGATTCGTCAACAAAGGTTCACTAACGGCCTCGAAGGTTCACTAACGGCCTCATCAACGGATTTCACTAACGGATTCGTCAACAAAGGTTCACTAACGGCCTCGAAGGTTCACTAACGGCCTCATCAACGGATTTCACTAACGGATTCGTCAACAAAGGTTCACTAACGGCCTCGAAGGTTCACTAACGGCCTCATCAACGGATTTCACTAACGGATTCGACAACAAAGGTTCACTAACGGCCTCGAAGGTTCACTAACGGCCTCATCAATGGATTTCACTAACGGATTCGTCAACGAAGGTTCACTAACGGCCTCCTCAAAGGTTCACTAATGGCCTCATCAATGGATTTCACTAACGGCCTCCTCAACAAAGGTTCACTAACGGCCTCATTCAAGGGTTCACTAACGGCCTCCTCAAAGGTTCACTAATGGCCTCATTCGAAGGTTCACTAACGGCCTCATTCAAGGGTTCACTAACGGCCTCACTTAACGGATTCAGCCGGCAGGTTTACCAATGGATCATGCCACCCCCTCTACCAACAAAAGACGCTCACACAGGGAACGCACCCCTATCTCTAGCAATTTCAAATTACTGCTTTCATCGAGTCTTTGCTTTATTTTCTTTCTTTTTCTTTGTCGATGTCCTCGGCGGGTCTTTTTACTTTCGTCGACGCGTTTTGCTTTGCAATCCACGTCTCCGAGGGGCTCTGTAGACACCCCGCCTTGGATCTCTCACCCCGATTGCATACAAAGTATTTTTATTTAACTTATTTTTGTTGATTTCTGTTACTTCGGTTAAGTTCCTAACTGATTCCGTTAGTTTTGGACTAAACTGCATAACAGAGTTAACTTTTAGGGTCATTCTGTCATTCTGTCATTTTCTGCCGCGGGCGCTTCCGGAACTGTTAACGGGATGCGCGCGCGTCTCGCCCCAAAAGCGGGACTCGCGCGCTTCCCATTTTGGCAGTAACGGATTGCACCTTATTTCCCTCCCTTTTCTTATTTGCAACATCTCTTTCTTGATCACAAAAGACTTCTTTTCTCATCCAGATTCATCCCCCCTAGTTTTATAACCTCCAATCCCATTATTCTAGCCATCTCTTTAAAACAAAATAATTCATTTTTATTTTATTTGATTTTCTTTTATTTATTTCTTTCATTTATTATTTTATTTATCTTATTTTCTATTGGTCAATTCCATCTCACATGGATTGACCAATTTCCCTCCAACCTTTCCCTCTCTTTTTTACCTATAAAAACCATCATCTTCTACCTTAGAAAGGGACTCTTTTTGGACTCTTTTTACACTCTTAGGACCAACTTCATCTTCCCTACAAGAACTATACACAAGTTCTCTCAACACATTTTCCCTACAAACAAACACTACACAAAGTGTTGCACAACCATTTCTCTACAAACAACACCATCTTCAAGTCAAAGTCTAAGGTCCTCTTTTCTAAAGGTACTTTTATTCTTCTTCTCTTTTATTCTAGTCTTACTAGTATGCAATCCCCATCAATTGAGACATGACCAAATGACCACTTTACTACAATAAAGTTGGTTAAGGTTATCTCCCTACATTTTAATCTCTACTTTAATTTCCTATACATTTCTTAATGTAATTGTTTAGCATAAATTTATAAATAAAACAATTCTCTTTTCTTCCCCTTTTTCTTTACATTATAATTGTTAGCACTGTTAATAAATTGAAGGACATTTAGCATTAGAACACCAATAGTAGCAAGACCCGCATAAGCGGGGCGGAGTGGGTGTTTAAGTACTTCCCACTCCGTCACCTAACCCCCGAACCCTTCTCTCCCGAATCTCTGGTTTTGTACATAAATTAGGATATTTCTAGGTTTTTCTTATGTTCCTTTAAAAACATAGGTGGCGACTCTAAACAATCTAAAACAAGTTAGACATCCTAGGATAATTCACCGCTCTAGCCAAGCCGTGGTTTCCCGGGGTATCTACAATGAGCCCCTTGTTTTTCACCTGTATTGCACTCTCCCAAACGGACAATTCGGGCAAAGGTCCCATAGTCTCATCGGAATCCACCATTAAATTAGCCAAACCTAAGTGATTCCGTAATTGTTTTGCACTTTGTTAAACAACGCCTATAATACAATCAAACCTTATTAATTCTTGTAAGGGACAACCGAAAGGGACATTGCCAAACGCAGGATCTTGGCAGTGAAAGAGACTAAACTCGATGAACGTAGAAAAATTCTCAACTTCACCATCGCAATCCTTTATCCAACAATTTAATCGAAGGGACATTCGTCAAGAATTTATGAAGGGAGTATTACAGATTGTAAGAGAAGCGTTATCTTTGGCAAAGATTAAAAAAACTTAAGAATCGAACCGACCGGTCTTAAGGAGTGCCCTATTAACTATTATGTATGCATGATGTTGATGTAGGGCTTACGGCTAAGGCTCTCCATGAACACAGTTTAGGAGTATGTCATGGAGTGGGTACACCATCTTTGGAGAGACCGGAGAGTGCCACTCGTAGAGTGGGTGTGCTGACTGACATCCGTCCTCCGATTGGGACCCGGGTTATAGGGTATGTAGTGCAATTAATCTACATGCGTGCACGTGTGTGAGAGTCAAGTTCTAGGTGTCAAAGAGAAAATAGAAAGTTTTTTTTGTAAAGTAAAACAAAAACATGCAATGGCCAGGCCAAGTGGCTGCCTACGTTTCCCTCTTGTGGAGGAACTCAGGCCATCGAAGTTCACACATAAAGCATAACAAAAGCAAAGCAAGGAATATTTCAAATTTTCAATTACTCCTACAAAACAAAGGTTAGCTTTATGATATACGGAGAGTTTCTTTGTCGTTAGGAAGGTCCTAAGACTCAGAAACAGAAGGTAGGACAGTTCTGAAACCCTGTGTACGTGTTTGAACCGGACGAGAAATCCCTTTTCCAAACCAGGAGGAACAGACTGTCGGGCAGAACTGAGACGTCTCGTACGAGCCATAGATCCCTCGTACGAGGCATCCCAGTCTGGGATCAGAAACTGTACAGAAAGTGCAGAATTTTAAGAACAACGACGATGATTTCAACACAAGTCTAACCCTCTTATGATGATCCTCCCCAGCGGAGTCGCCACTGTGAGCGCGCGCGTCATTTTCGGTGCTTCAGGTTTCAAGGGCTTGATTGTTGCTCGATTGTTGTGAGTCACCACCATGTTTAACAGAACACGGACCGTGAGATTCTTGAGTTCGGGGTTAAGTTATGGATTGGGAAGGTCAAGGAGCACCCAATCCACCCCATCTAGGATCGGTCTTGCTTATGAAATCATCATCATCATTAAAATTATGCATTCATGTACAAAAGAAACCAAACAAATAATTTCTTATTTATTTGGAATGTCAGATCATATGCTTCGAGACCATCTCCATGAATTGGGGAGGCTCTAGGCTGATCCTTTTGATAGAATCACACTACTTCAAAGCAAAGAAAGAGATGAGAAGAGAGGAAAACAAAGGGATTACCTAAGCGTTCTTCGAGTATCCTATAGATAGCCTTGACATAAGGCCTTGACGATCCAAAGAACTTGACTTGAATGGTGTTATGGAGTTGTGAATGTCGTGGGTGAGGGAGAGAGGCTGATTATGAGAACCTTCTTGATCAGATTTTGAGTGGATTTTAGGTGAATGACCATTCTCTTCGTTTTTAGTTCAATAACCTCTATATTTATAGGATATCTTGACCTAGGGATCAAGCCAAGGAGGTAAGTTTGGATGGGAATCAAAGACTTGATTTCCATGGAGGTATTTTTGGACTCTAGGATCGCTCATCAGATTTTTCCCGGATTGCATGAGTGTTTGCCAAGAAACGGGGTTGAGATCAATAAGGAAACTGCTGAAACCCGACTGTCAAGGGGACTATCTCATACGAGACATCTTGTGTCTGAATCACAAATTTCCCTTCTGCAGTAGTTTAAATGTTCGTTTTGGCCCCTAACTAATGGATTCAGTCAGAAAGTTAACGAAATATGTCAAACTTAACGAGTTTTGACCCAAATCAAAGGCGAGACATAGAAGTAGTGTAATTATGAATGAATGTTCAAAATTGGGTGTCTACTGGTATCGGCATGTTACTAGTAGATCCGTCAGATTGATACACTCCACTCGCGATTCGCCTTGACTTTGAGGCCACTAACAACTGTTGGGTATGCCCACATATATCTCAGTTTCAATGTAATAGGATTGATTAGATTTGATTGATCCATCACCTAAGTTTTATTTCATGGACTTTAGACCCACATGTAAGAAGTATTTATACTTCATTTTTTAGGTTGTCCATTGTAATAGAATAGGCTTAGAGTCAGGGCAAGAAGATCAAGATTCAAGAAAATCACTGTGTAACTTCAAGCCATGCGCCATGCGCCTTCAAGCCATGCGCCATGCACCTCCAAGCCACGCGCCATGCGCCTCCTTGGTGCGCGCTCATGAGTATGCACCTAGCATTAACTCATGCGCCCCATTGGCTCATGCGCCTCTCTAGCTCACGCGCCTCAACATAGTGTGTTTAACACTCAGTGATTTAAATGAAGATTCAAAGACTTGAAGAGAATTCAAACTACGCCAATGATTCAAACGATGGTTAAATAACACGTGTGCGCCCAAATTGAGGACACCTGTCCACAACGGTCACAATTGTGTTATGTGTCTAACGGTTATAAAAGGACACGTGCTCCACTCAATGAGTGATAGCACATTTGTCCTTTGCTCAGAATCATCATGAATTTCCAACGGCTAGTTTTTGGGATTTTACTATAAATACCCCATAACTTCAACATTTTGAAGTTGCTGAGTTTTGATAAGAATTTCAAGAATTTCTCTCTCAAGCATTTGTTGAAGATTTGAAGATTGCCTTTGGTATTTCCAGAATTCTCAAGAACATCTTCATAACTTCATCCTTAGCCCAGATCCTCAAGCGATAACACTTTAGTTTTCTTGTGCTCTCAATCTCAAAGATCTAAAGAGCCTTGAATCTAAAATCATACACGCACCTCTTTAAGTTTGATCACTTAGATATTTCTTTTATAGATACACCGGTTATTGTCTAGGATTTGTTCTTTCATAGAATATTAGATCTTGAGTTAGTGTATAAGCTCAAACGATTGTAATTTGTAACACTCTCTCATTATATAAGATCTCCATTAGAAATCCAAGACTAACCATCTTGGTAGAGGACGTAGATCATTTTCCCGATCGATCCTCTCCAAATAGCGCGTACTTACTATCTTGCTATTTCCTTTCAAGTTCATATCATATCTAACTATTTGATTGTTTATTCATTGTAGATTGATTGATTGATATGTGTTGTGTTTGTTATATCATTTGCCTTAGTTTCTTATTTCACCCACTTTGAGCCAAAATATTTAGAGTGTGTGTGCGCCCCCTTTATCATACTTTGCGCCTATTTACATTACTAAATTCCGCTGTGCATTTCACTCACTCACATAGGCACATATCATAACGCTTATTTGATAAAGTGCGCATTTGCAATTGAGTTTTTCAAGGGTACGAAAAGAATTTTAAAACAGCTATTCACCCCCCCCCTCTAGCTATTTTTCATACCCTTGTTGCCCTTTGGGACCAACAAGTGGTATCAGAGCAAACACCTTTATAAAACACTTTTATTTTTCAAGCTTAACAGCTTGGGTACCGATTCGAAAATGGCAAACTCAAAACCTATGGCAACTGCAAACTACACTCACGTTCCGGTCTTTGATGAAGATCATTTTGACGTGTGGAAATTCAGCATATTGACTCATCTCAACTCAATCGATGAAAGACTTCATAACACCGTGGTTTATGGACCTTACATCCCAATGAAAGCGAATCCAAATCCGTGCACAAATGCTATTCAACCAACCATCAAGAAACCAAAGGAAGAATGGACTGAGGAAGAAACAAGAAGAGTTGCAAATGATAGCAAAGCAAGAAACATTCTCCTAAGCACTCTAAGCACGGCTATGAAACGACAAGTCATGCATTGTGCTACTGCTAATGAGCTATGGGACGCTATTGAAGAGCATATAGAAGGAGATACTGTTTGTAAGGAGAACAAGAAATATGAAGTGCAAAAGAGATTCAACAATTTCTCTCAACTCCCCGGTGAAACCTTAAGACAAACTTATGAACGCTACTGTGAAATTATAAATCTATGTATTTCACTTGGCATGAAGTTTTCAAACAAGGATTTAAATTTCAATTTTCTCCAAGCTTTTGGATCAAGATACCTACATAAATCCAGCGCTCTTGAAGAAGCCGGAACTTTGGATGTTTGGACTTTAAGGAACCTTTATGCAAATCTCAAAGTTTATGAGCTCAAACTCCAACGAATCAGTGAAACTGAAGGAAAGTCAAAATCCATAGCAATGGTGGCGCATAGAGAAGAAGCGCATGCGCCTGCGCTGGTTCAAGAAGAGAAAAGTTTCGATCCCAAAATTTCTACCTCTGAGCTATTAGACATGGATGGTGAAGACTTCGCTTTATTTGTGAAGAAATTTCAAAAGTTCAGAAAATTCTCAAGACCCGGCTCAACCAGCAAATTTCAAGGATCTACCAACAGAGCTCCTCCAAAGTTCACGAGGAGCAGTGATTCAAAAAGAAAAGAAGACCTTGTTTGTTTTAATTGTAGGAAACCAAGACACTTTGCTTCAAGCTGCCCAATTCAAAAATTTGAATATATGCAGAAGAAGAGCAGCCATACTCCCAAGTTCACTCCCAAATTCACTCGTCACAAGGGAATGGTTGCTGAAGAAGAATCACCAGCAAATGAGCAGAACACTTGGATCGAAATAGACTCATATGAGAGCGATGAAGATTCTGATGATGGACTCGTTTATTTGGTGGCAAATGATGATGAAGTTGATACTTATGATTCTGATGATGACTTCTCCAAGGATGTTCCTGATATGAATACCTTGAATAAACCTATCAAGAAATCTGTAGGTTTTCAAGAAGAGAAAAGGAAGAAAGGACCAACCATCAGCGAGATCGTTGAACAAGGATTTCTCACTCCAGCTCAAAGCGATGGTGGATTGTTATTCTCACGATGTGATCTAAGCGCAAGGAACAAGTTGAGAAAAGGAGCTTACATCAGACCTCAAGTTGAACCAACTGCTCCAATCTCCAAAATCAATGATGATGAAGTGATTGCTGAACAAGAAAAATTGTTCAAAAAGGCTGAAAAGGTAATCACTAGATTTGATAGTATGGAGGAAGCTTTAGCACTATCATGTGATGAAATTTCCCAGCTTAAGACCGAGAAATCTCTACTTAAATCTGAACTCACCCTCCTTAAGGAGCAGATAAAGAGCATGACTCCTCTTACTGTTAAAAACACTTTTCTAACAAAACAGAACTCACTTCTTAAAGTTCAAAACGATGAATTGGTTGCTCAAATTACTGATCTTAAAAAGATTACAAATGAGTGGTCCAATTCTCGTGTCACTATGGAGAATATATTTGAGTCCCAAAAAGTCAGTGGTGATAAAAGTGGCTTGGGATTCTCATCAACTAGTGACAACTTTAAATGTGATGTCTGTGCTGAAAGAGATGGTGAATTTACAAACCAGCAAACTTTTGAAATTCCCAAGGAAAAAAATTCTAATTCAATGGGTAAAGGACAGGAAAAAGTCAAGAGACAAACATTCCATTATGTCTACCCAACGAAGCAATTTGGGAAAGCTAATGGGAAAGATATAGCTACAGATGAATCATCCTCTAGCAAAATCCCTCTTGAAATAATGCGTGCTCCTTCTCCGAGTGCTCATTATGCGCCTAGGAGCCACGCGCCTCATCGCCGTGCGCCTCCTAGCCCTATGCGCCCTCCTAGATCAAGCGCTCCAAAATTTCAAAAGAAGGATTTTGTTAAGGCTAGTCCATCTGACCTAAAGAAGAATGCTATCCCAAAGAAAAGTAAAGAATTTGTGAAAACTCATGTGATTGGTGGATTTCATCATTGTTCCATTTGTGATTGTTTTGGACACAAGGCCGTGGAATGCCTTTTGCGACTCACTCCCAATGCCAAAGGACGTAAAAACCCTAAGGTTAAGCAAGAGTGGGTTGTCAAAAGTTGCTAACCTTAGGACCCAAAAGGAATAAAGGGGACCTGCTTAAATGTCTATCTTTCAGGTTCTTTGTTTCATGGATGGATCTTCAAAAGCTAGAAATTATGAATGGATTCTCGATAGTGGGTGCTCAATACACATTACTGAAGATGAATCCTTATTAGAAGATGTCCATGAAGAAAGAGGCCCCTCAGTAACATTTGGTGATAATAACAAAGGTCAAGTTGTTGCATATGGAAAGCTCAAGAAAGACAAAGTGTGCATTGAAAGAGTCTCTCTCGTCGAAGGGCTCAAGCACAATTTATTATCCATATCTCAATTCTGCGACAAAGTATTAGAATGCCATTTCACCTCAACTCAATGTCTTATCAAGAATGGAAAAACTGGAGCTACATTACTCACGGGATATCGTAAGACAAATATTTACATCATTGATTTCCATAGTATGAACTCTAGTACTAATCTTTGTTTTGTAGCTAAAAGTGTGAGCGAAAATAGCTGGCTGTGGCACAAGCGCTTAAGTCACTTGAACTTCAAATATCTATCTAAACTCAACAGGAATAACCTTGTCAAAGGACTTCCCAAGGTTGCTGATCATCATGACAAGAAGTGCGCCGCGTGTCAACTTGGCAAACAACCAAAGAAATATTTCTCTAGCAAGACCAATCCCTCAACTTCTAAATGTTTGCAATTGCTCCACATTGATCTATTTGGACCAGTCACCACTGCAAGTATTCGAAAGAACAAGTATACTCTAGTTGTGATGGATGATTATTCAAGATACACATGGGTGGAAATGATGATCTCAAAAGACGATTGTTACGACATTTTGACCACCTTATTTCGACTGCTCCAAACCCAAAAAGAAGATGACATCGTTAGTGTTCGATCCGACAATGGAACAAAATTCAAGAACAACGGTGTTGCTCGATATTGCGACGATCATGGGATAGATCACAACTTCTCAACCGCTGGAGTTCCTCAATAAAATGGGGTTGTGGAAAGAAAGAATAGAACGTTGATTGAAGCAGGAAAGACGATGATAGCTGAAGCGAAATTGCCTAAGTACTTTTGGGAAGAAGCTATCAACACAGCATGTTTTACTCAAAATCGTTCCCTCATCAACAAACTTCGCAACAAGACTCCGTATGAACTTTAGTGTGGTAGAACTCCCAACATTGTATTCTTCAAGATCTTTGGTTGCAAATGTTATATCCTCTATAACGGAAACGAACATAGAGGTAAATTCGATGCCAAAGCCGACGAAGGTATTTTTGTTGGGTATGCCAAACATTCTAAAGCTTTTCGCGTTTTTAATAGAACTACATTAGTGATAGTTGAATTTGTACATGTTACATTTGATGAACATTCTCTCCTTGAGCCACATTTGGCTCCAAATGTTGCTGATGATTCTGTTGAGCTTAATGATACAGGTGCTCCTATTTATGTTGCGCCTACACAATAGCAGAATCTATCAACTCAAGGAAATCCATCCACATCAGTTGTGCCTAACTCCTTTTATAGCGCGCCAAATGGATCATCAGCTGTGCCTCACTCACATGTTGCACCTCTTGATTCCTCTCATGCGCCTATATCTACAGCTGTATCTGGTGTAAACCCAAGTTTCAACTCTACACCAATTCAACCCCCAAATTTTGATGATTTAGAATCTGGTGAAGATGTACCAATTGAAGACCTTCAAGTTACTACGACTCAACCTAACTTACCTCCTGAAATTCGTGAAGTTAGAGGTCACCCAATCAATAATATCATTGGTGATCTAAACGTTGGTGTTCGTACAAGGAGAGCTACAAAATTTGATGCTTACACTGCATTCATCTCTCAAATTGAACCGAAGAAGGCTGATGAAGCGCTCCAAGATCCTAATTGGGTTGTTGCTATGCAAGAAGAACTTAATCAATTTGAACGATGTAAGGTTTGTACTCTTGTTCCAAGACCAAATGATCAAGGAGTGATTGGTACGAAATAGGTGTTCAGAAAAAAGATGGATGAGAATGGAACCATCACAAGAAACAAAGCAAGATTGGTTACACAAGGCTATAGGCAAGAAGAAGGAATTGACTACGATGAAACCTTTGCGCCCGTAGCAAGGCTTGAAGCTATCAGATTATTCCTTGCTTACGCTGCTCACAAGGATTTCAAGCTATATCAAATGGATGTGAAGAGCGCGTTTCTTAATGGTGAACTCCAAGAACAAGTCTATGTTGCTCAACCACCTGGGTTTGAAGATTCACAATTTCCAAATCATGTGTAAAAACTCTAGAAAGCTTTGTATGGGCTCAAGCAAGCACCAAGAGCATGGTACGATACATTATCCAAGTTTCTCATCGAAAAAGGCTTCACTCGCGGTAAAATTGATACAACTCTTTTTATTGCCAAACATAATGGTCATAAATTACTTGTTCAAATTTATGTTGATGATATTATATTTGGTTCTACTAATGAATTGTTGTGCAAGCGCTTTGAGAAACTAATGAAGAGCAAGTTTGAAATGAGCATGATGGGAGAACTCACATTCTTCCTCGGGCTTCAAATCAAGCAAATGAGTGAAGGCATATTTATCAATCAAGCCAAATATACAAAGGACTTAATCAAGAAATTTGGACTTGAGAACGCCAAAGCATATGATACTCCAATGGCCACCGACAACAAACTCGACAAAGATTTAAAAGGTAAACGTGTTGATCAAACGCTCTATCGAGGTATGATTGACTCGCTCCTTTATCTTACTGCTAGTAGGCCTGATATTATGTTTAGTGTTTGTGTTTGCGCTCGTTATCAATCTGACCCTAGAGAAGCGCACTTAATTGCTGTGAAACGTATTATAAGATATCTTTCCGGTACTGTTAACCTTGGACTTTGGTACACCAAAGATTCGAACTTTAAACTTGTAGGTTATTCAGATGCGGATAATGCAGCGTGCACAATTGATAGGAAAAGCACTAGTGGCACTTGTCATTTCCTCGGATATCGACTTGTGTCATGGGCGAGTAAGAAACAAGCTTCAGTATCTGTCTCAACAACCGAAGCTGAATATATCGCTGCGGGAAGTTGTTGCTGTCAAATACTATGGATGAAGCAGCAATTGGTGGACTATGACATCATTGAAGAAAATTGTCCCATCTACTGCGACAACACTTCAACAATTGCCGTTTCTGAAAATCCTGTCATGCACTCAAAGACCAAGCACATCGACATCAAATATCACTTCCTCAAAGACCACGTGGAGAAAGGCAATATTCATTTAGAACACGTGGGAACCGACTATCAAATCGCCGACATTCTAACGAAAGCACTTGACGCGAAACGGTTCATCTTTTTGAGAGGTGAAATGGGTATGCTTGAACTCAACTAAAATTCAATACAGTTTTGTCAATACTAATTATTTTATGTTTTGTTGAGTTATATGAGTATACTTGGTATTAAAAAGGATAGATCAATTTCAAAGTTTCAAGGAAACTCTATGCGCGCCCAACTCACATTATCATGCGCGCCTGACATTCTATGCGCCCCAAAATCTGTGCGCATCTCACACCCCTGCGCGCCCCTCATTCTGCGCGCCCAACATCAATGCGAGCCTCTCTCATTGCGCGCCTAGATGAGTACTGCGCCGATCATACTCTGCGCGCCCCCAAGCAATCTAGCGCGCCATAAATGAAAATTCACATGCACATTTATTGCAAACGGGTATTCAATGCTTCAAATTTATTATTTCAATGATTGAGCGCATTAAAGTTTCACAATTACCAGGTACGTTTATTCTATTCATTTATTATAGGAATTTCTGTCTTTTGACATTCCATAATTGTTCAAGGGTACTTGTGCAATTAAAATTTTCCCTCGTTTTATGTTTTTTGAAAAAATTTATTTTCTGGGGATTTATTTCTTGCACCCCTAACTTACACCAAAACAGATGTTTTTGGGGTTTGTGCAAAAATTAGTCAAAATTGCTCATACACTTATAGGGAAAGTGGAGCAGTTTTTCTTATACCCAAAATGTCACATCATGACATCTTTGTGTCATTCAGCATTTAATGCCTTTCAACTCCTTCATATCCCTCATAAATGCCCTAAATATACTCAACCCTATCCTTTCCTATTCCTTTTTCATCATCACTCTCCTCTCCCTCACCAACTCTCTCTCTCCCGTCTCTCTCCCTTCCCTCTCTCTATCCTGACTCTCTCTCTCTCTCTCTCTCCATTATTCATCCTTTCTTCATCCTTTTTCTCTCTATATATTCTGTTAATGGGTCCTAAAAGATCAACCAAAGCATCACAAGACGAAATGGTATGATCTCTTGAACCTTAAACTCAGTTAATTTATGCATTTTTTTTTCGTTTTTTGTTGGGTTTCCGTTTTTTAACCGAAAATGTACTTTTCTTTGTTTAATCTCTCTTCGGTGATCCGTTTTCGAAATCGTTTGTTGGGTTATGTTCATTTCGTGATTTCGAGTCTTTTGAATCCAACATTTTAAGGATCAATGCTATCTTTGTTGCGAATCTGAAGTTTTTGTATTTTCAAACTTTTCAAATTTTCGGGTCTTTGAATCCATTTTTTGGATTCGTTGTTGTTTTGTTCTAGTTTTGGTTTACATATTTATGATCCTTGTCTTATTGCGGTCATTTTGATATATTGTGTGCTTGATTTGGTGCAGTTTCACGTTTTATGTGTTCTTGGTGTTCTTCGAGCACTCAAGACATGTTCTTCGTGTTCTTTGTTATTTTCGCATGACTTGGGTTTCAAAATTTTCAAAAATTGTTTTTCAAAATTTTCATATTTTGATTCTTAAAAATTGCATATGCATGTTTGATATGTGTTTGTGTGTTTTCGTGTGTTTTTATACTTAGTCTGAATTTTACATAAATATGCGCCTAAGTGTTGATTTATGCGCCTAGTTGGTTATGCGCCCTATGACCTTATGCGCCTCTATTGATTCATGCGCCTAACAATTGTTTGCGCCAACAAATGTTATGCGCCTCAATCAACTTATGCGCCTGACGCCATTATGCGCCTAAACATTTTATGCGCCTAAACATTTTATGCGCCTAAATTTTACTTAGTCAAATTTTTGTGTTTAATTCTTACTTAGTATATTTCATAGAACCATGATATGCGCCTCGTATTTGTATGCGCCTACAACATATTTGCGCCTAATAATAGTATGCGCATGCTATTTTATGCGCCTATATATTGTCCTGCGCCTACTCTACTGAGCACATCATTATGATTCTATGCGCCTACACTACTAACTTCACTCAAATGTTTACTTTTCAGGATCCTGCAAATTTCAGACCCGGTGAGACGATTGATCTTGCTGAGCTCTCTCTTGATCCAATGGGGCTTGAAATCCTTTCAACCCTTCACATCGCTGGACTCACTCCTTTATTCACGTTGGATCAACCATTCTTTTCTCCGCTCCTCGTTGATGAATTCTTCTCAACCGCTGCTCTAGTTGAGACTCCTGCTGACGGATATGTGTGCTACAGGATATGCGCCACCGTTCAGAATGTGGCTATAACTATCTCTACGGGCACAATCAAGAACATCGTGAGTTTCAGCACTACAGGCCCTCAGGGTGTTTCTGGTCAACCAAACTCTTACTCAGTTGCAGATCAGAATGCTGTAGCGCGTACCTATCTCCAAATTCCTACTCTTCTAAACAACATAAAAAACGTTGAGATAAGAGATGGTGGAGATCTGCTCGCTCATATAGCGCATCTTGTTGATACTTCGATCGTGTTCAAAACCGGGAATGTGAATAGATTCACTGTGGATCAGTGGGAATATACTGCTGCCATCATGGGAAAGACTAGATTAAATTGGCCTCAGATTTTGTTCAAAACCTTGTCTGACCAGATTGATAAATACAACAAAAACAAGGCTGATGGGAGAATCAAATTCAAAACTCACTACAGAATCCTTACTAAAATTTTCCTAACTTATCCTGAGTTAGTCTAGTTTTTGAGTGAGAACCCTGTGTACAAATCTGATGACGTTCCAAATTTTGGAAAAGCCAACTTGGATCTTAAAAAGCGCAGGAAGAAGCCTGTGAAGCGCACAACGGGGATTCGGATCAAATCTATTGAAGGGTTAGTTGATGAAAATACTGAATCAGATGATGCGCCAGTTCCTAAAGGCGCACCAACAAAGAAGAGCGCAGATTCCGAAGGCGCCAGTCAACGCGCAGAAACCGTGGCAGGCGCAGAAAAGAGCAAGGGCAAAAGGATTGTTGATGACCCTCCTAAAGCTGCTGTCAAGCGCACTAGATTTGAATCTGACGAGGATAGAGATCTAAGGATTGCGCAGGAAGCTAGAAGACTTGAAGCTCAAAGGAAACGAGATGAAGATTTTCGAGCTAAGAAAACAGCTGAGTTAGAAAAGAAGGAACGCAAGAAAGGCGCTGGTTCAAGCGCAGATGCTGAGAAAGGCACAGTCGATCCCGCGCCTACTCAACTCGTGCCACCTCAAAACACCCCCGTTCCCCGTGTGTCTCCAGTTCCATCTACAACTGTTGCGCCCTTTCTAGTTCCTTCAATTCCTATATCTCCCACTCAACAAAAATTCAGGCAAGATCTCAGAAAAGAATTATTTGGAGATGATGATTCAAGTGAGGGGGAGCAAGATATTCCATCAACTCTTTCCCCTTCTCATGCTCCCCTATCCTCCCCTGCGCCTTCTCCATCTGCTCCTTCAGATTTGAGTGAGGTACTTTCTATTCTTAAATCTTTGCAGCAGGGGCAGGCTAAGTTAGAACAAGGTCAGACTCAGATTGCGACTCAATTTGAGCTCCTCACTTCCATGCTGACTGATCAATCTGAAGAGATCGCTGCCATTAAGGGGGAGATGACTTTAATCAATGACAATCTTTCTGCTCCTACTCCTACTTGTAACGACCCCAAAATCCGTCCCTATTTATTTTATATTTTCGGGATTTTAATTTGACATTATGTGTGCATTTTATGTGTTGCATCATATTTTATGACTTGCACATATTGTTTGATTTATTGTGTTATTTATTTAGTTAATAGTAATAATGATTAAAGGAGTTAAATGATTAAGTTGAAACCTTAGGGTCCTTAGTGAAAATATAAGTTTAGGGGTTAATTTGTTCAACTTAAAAGTTGAGGGACTAAAGTGTAAATTGGGTAAAGATTTTTATAAAAACAAGTTTATCTTCTCCTTCTCTCTCTCTCTGTACGCAGAAGCAAACCTTTCCTTTTTTTTCATTCTCTCTGTGAAGATGAACGGAGTAAGTATATTTCCTATTTTAATTTATATCTTTTTATTTACTTACCCGTTTTAAAATCTAATTATATAAAAATGATCAGGGCGTTGAATAGGTCATTTCTACCCGAACAAAACATATTTCTGTGATACTTTTTCCGGAAAATAGGTAAGTTACTAATTCCCCTTAAATAGTAAAATGGTCATATATTTGCTATATATGTGATATGTGGTGAAATTATTGTGAAAAGAATTTATTTGTAATACTTGTTTATTTGGGACAAAGGGAGTATAATTATACTGGGTAAGTGACTTAGTTAGTATGCTAGGATGTATATGGAGTATGTTTATATACCTAAGAATGTAGTAAAAGTGTTTGAAAGTATACTCCTACTCGTGGGACGATAAAATATTAACTTGAGTTAAATGTGAAATAAGTATATTATAAAAATTATACTATTATTCGTGGGATGGGGAAATGAATGAAAGTATCCCAAAGTGGGTATATTAGTATATTAGAAAAATTATACTTATACTTGTGGAACGGTGAAACGAAGGGAGTATAATTTATTTTGGTTTTGGCCATAACTTCATCATCCGGACTCCGTTTTGGACGTGTAAACTATCGTTGGAAAGCTCTTTTCGAGTACTATGAAATGGTTCTATTGGCCGCATGGTTCCAGATCAGAATGGTTGTCTTTTTGTTAAGGTTTAAGATCAAGGTGTAGTCTCGGTCTAGGTTCCGTAGTACTATTCTAGTTGACTTAGTTGGGCACCGTGGAACACTCTAGTGTTTGTTAATAGTTC
Organism: Campanula takesimana; assembly: GCA_026119855.1. Classification (NCBI taxonomy): domain Eukaryota; kingdom Viridiplantae; phylum Streptophyta; class Magnoliopsida; order Asterales; family Campanulaceae; genus Campanula; species Campanula takesimana. The sequence continues at coordinate 1,462,617 of JAOWBW010000199.1, forward strand.
CTTTGTGAAAAAATGAGTTGGGATGTGGAATTTAACTAAGTATTAAATGGGTATTATGGAACATCCTTTTGATGTGTTTTGGATTAATTGTGAATGGGTGCAAGCTTGTGAGGTGACTTAATGTCATTAATAAAGGATTGTGTTGTGACCTAATGTCAATGTTGTGAACTCTTTTATGAGTAACGTGTTTGCATCTTTTGAAGTGTTTGGCTTGGTTCCTTATTTTAGAATCATTGCCCTAGTTGTTGTTGTTTAGCAAGTATTTAATACTGTGCTTTCGTGTAAAGTCCAGCTGGTCTTGTGTTGTTGAGTCGGGCAGTGGGAAAATTATAGGGGTACAAGTTAAGTTCCCTATAAGGTTTTCCATTGGTACCTTGAGTCGGGCAGTGGGAGAATTATAGTGGCACACAAGCCAAGTTCACTATAAGGTTGTCCACTGGTACCTTTATCCTCAGTCCAAATTGGCCTTGATGGGATGAACTCGCTCCTTTGCGTGAGCATTTAGGGGTATGACTTTGTGTCATTTTCACCCGCTATTGTTGTTGTTGTGTTATATGGTTCTGGAACCTGCTTTAGCTATTGATGCTGCCCCGTTGTTACTTTGGTTCTATTGGTTATGGTTTGGTTTTTAGGATCCCGGCTTCAGCTATTTATGCTGCTCAGATGGTTTTCTCAACTGGTTTTCTCAGATGGTATTCTCAGATGGTTATGTTACTTCGGTAAACCTTGGCTTGGTATTTTCGTAGGAGTGTTTACTCTTACACTATGTGTTGTATGATGAGTTGGTCGTTATTTCCAACCGGTATAGGACGGTTGGCGATAGGGAGCCTCTCATGTTATGTGCTATATGCTATATGATTATTTGTTGATATTGTTTCTTTATGATTATCATATCAGCATGTAACGTAGTTGCATTTTAGTAGCTTACTGAGATTCATTCTCACCCCTTATTTATTTACTGTTTTAGATAAAAGCAAGTCTAGGGGATAGGACACTTTAGCACGGGAGGACGTTGAAAGTGGTAAGAGTTGGGTTTTGTTTTGTCAGGGTTACATTACATAAATGTATAACCTTTTGGGTAGAGTTTCCTTGACTTCATCGTCTTGTAACACCTATATTTTGGATAATGTTGGTGTGAGTACATTTGTATAAAGGTTTGTAAGCCTTCGGGCTAAATAGTTTCGTTTGTGAAGGTTTGTTTGAAAGTCAGTGGAAGTCTTTGAACTTCAAGTGTGGATTTGTTAAACTTTATGAAAGTATATTTCGAAAAATTTTCTAAAGGTGTTTTATAACGTCTTCCAATCGTGTCCCGAGCGTTGGGCCAAGTAGGACCACGGGTCTGGGGCGCGACAGTTGGTATCAGAGCTAGGTTGTAGATGGTCTAGAATGACTAAATAACCTAGGAGGGTAGTAGAGTATAGTGTGAGTAACGTTGAGTGTTCTATGCAGGTGTTCATTTAAAATGGTTGGGACAGAAGGAGATAATTCTGGGCCATCAGGGCAAGAGAAGGCAAGAGAAGAGGCTCGAATAATGTTCCAATGTATGTTTGAGGCTGCAATGAAAACAATTAATGATCAGAGGCAAGAAAGGGAACAGGCACCACCAAGAAATGGGTTGGCACAGTTCCTGAAGATGAAACCAATGGGATATGATGGAGAGCCTACTGTATCAACGACAGAAAGGTGGATTGAATCAATGGAAAAGATCTTTGATGCTATGAGATGTTCTGAGGAAGATCAAGTCAGGTTTGCTACTTATAAGCTGAATGGAGCTGTCGAGCATTGGTGGAAGGCTTTGAAAACTAAATGGGATGAGACTCATGTACCCTATACTTGGGAGAATTTTCTGGGAAAGTTTAAAGAACACTTCATTCCCCGGGTAGATCAAGACAGGAAGGAAATGGAGTTTCTTAACTTGGAGCAAGGTTCTATGTCAGTAGCTCAGTATTCAGCTGAATTTTCAGAGCTTTCCAGGTATTGTACTCATTTAGTGGCAACTGAGGAGAGAAAGGCTATGAGGTTTGTGAAGGGATTGAGAACTGCGATTAGAACTCAACTAGTATCCCACAAGTTGCAAGATTTTCAAGATGCAGTTGATCGAGCCTACCAAGTGGAGCATGATATTGAGGAACACAAGAAGAAAACGGAGTTGTTAGGTGTAGGGAGGCAAGGTAGGCAACAACAACAACGTGATGATAATATAGGAAATCAAGGTGGATCTTCACAATTCAAAGGGTCTTCTCAAGGACAGTCAGGTGATAGAAATCAAAGTAACACTCCAGGGAGTCAGAACAGAGGAGTCTGTAATTATTGTCAGAAAGAAGGGCATTCAGAAGAAAGATGTTGGAAGAAGCAGGGCAAATGTTTGAAATGTGGACAATTGGGTCATTTTCGAAAGGATTGCCCTAGATTTAGAGTACAGGCATCGGGAAGTGCAGTTGGGTCTTCTCAGGTCCAGAAGAGGGATTCTTCAGGAAAGCCTAAGGTGCAGGGTCATGTCTTTGCCATTACTCAACAACAGGCTTCAGATTCCTCTAATGTGATAGGAGGTATTATTTCTGTGTCTAGTTTGAGAGCACGTACACTTATAGACCCTGGTTCATCGCATTCTTATGTGTCTGTGCATTTTTCTTCTCGATTGCATTTGTCTTCTGAATCTCTACCTTATGTGTTAGAGGTGTCTACTCCTATAGGGGAGTGTTTGGTGACCAATGAGGTGTTGCATTCTTGTGATGTGCGTATACGTGAGCATGTTTTACCTGCTGATTTAGTTATCTTACCATTATAAGATTTTGATATTATCTTAGGTATAGATTGTTTGGGTAAATATCATGCATCTGTTGATTGTGCTGAAAAGGTGGTTACATTTTCTATCCCTAATGTTCTTAAATTTACTTTTAAAACTTTTCCCTGGGGTAGAGAGATTCATATTATTTCTTATGTGAAGGCTAGGAGGTTATTGAATCGTGGTTGTGTGGGATTCTTGGCCAGTGTTCTTGATACTACTAAAGGGTTGCCTGAAATAGAGGATATGTCTATTGTTAAAGAATTTCCTGATGTGTTTTCTACTGAGTACTCTATGTCTCCTGACCGGGAAATCGAGTTCTGTATTGACTTACTTCCAGGTACAGCTCCTATATCTGAGGCACCTTACAGAATAGCTCTAGTTGTTCTCATGGATATGATGAATCAGATTTTCAAACCTTATCTTGATACCTTTGTGGTTGTCTTTATCGGTAATATCCTTGTTTATTCTAAATCTCGAGAGGAACATGAACAATATTTGCGAATGGTTTTGTCTGGGCTCCGAGGGAAGCAGTTATTTGCGAAATTTTTTAGGTTTAGCGGAGTATTATCGAAGATTTATTGAGGGGTTTTTCAAGATTGCTACACCATTCACTCAGTGGACTTAAAAGAATGTACCATATATGTGGGATGAAAAATGTCAAGTCAGTTTTGAGGAATCAAAGAAGAGATTGACCACTGTACTGATTCTTGCGTTACCTAATGGGAATGATGGTTATTTACAGTGATGCTTCGAGGAAGTCAACTTCTTTTGAACAGAACTATCCGACCCATGACATGAAACTTGTTACGATTGTTTTTGCGTTACATAAGTGGAAACATTATCTTTATGAAACAATGTTTGAGATTTTTACAAATCGATAGCGTAGATGAATGGAACTTTTGAAGGATTATGATTGCACCATCTCTTATTATCTGGGCAAGGCAAACATGGTTCTAGATACCATTAGTCAGAAATCTTACATAGTTTCGAGGATGGTCCGAGGGTAGAAGATGTTAGAGGATGTACGGGATTGGTGTCTACATGAATTGAGACATGGGGTAATAATTGCGAATATTCGGGATTTGCTAACCTTAATTCAACGGATAAAAGATGCTCAACAGAATGACCTCGTGTTGAGAAAGATAGTGGATAAACCAAAGATAGAAATGTTGAAGATATTTCTTTTAGTCTTGAAGGAGTATTAACTTATAGAGGGCAGTTATGTATACCAACATTGATGGAATTAAACGTCAAATTCTTGATGAGGATTACGAGTTCAAGTATAATACTTATCCCGAGAGTACCAAGATGTATCATAATTTGAAGCAGCATTTCTAGTGGAATAATATGAAATGGGGAATAGTGGATTACGTATCAAGTGTTTGATTTATCAACAGGTTAAAGCTGAACATCAAAGACTCTCAAGTCTACTTCAACCTCTAAAGATACTGGAATGGAAATACCTTTGGTTATTTGATTCGTGTGGTAAGTAACCCTAAAATTCGGGATGAATTTTCTTTAAGGGGGAGTGATTGTAACGACCCCAAAATCCGTCCCTATTTATTTTATATTTTCGGGATTTTAATTTGACATTAGTGTGCATTTTATGTGTTGTATCATATTTTATGACTTGCACATATTGTTTGATTTATTGTGTTATTTATTTAGTTAATAGTAATAATGGTTAAAGGAGTTAAATGCTTAAGTTGAAACCTTAGGGTCCTTAGTGAAAATATAAGTTTAGGGGTTAATTTGTTCAACTTGAAAGTTGAGGGACTAAAATGTAAATTGGGTAAAGATTTTTATAAAAACAAGTTTATCTTCTCCTTCTCTCTCTCTGTACGCAGAAGCAAACCTTTCCTTTTTTTTCATTCTCTCTGTGAAGACAAACGGAGTAAGTATATTTCCTATTTTAATTTATATCTTTTTATTTACTTACCCGTTTTAAAATCTAATTATATAAAAATGATCAGGGCGTTGAATAGGTCATTTCTACCCGAACAAAACATATTTCTGTGATACTTTTTCCGGAAAATAGGTAAGTTACTAATTCCCCTTAAATAGTAAAATGGTCATATATTTGCTATACATGTGATATGTGGTGAAATTATTATGAAAAGAATTTATTTGTGATACTTGTTTATTTGGGACAAAGGGAGTATAATTATACTGGGTAAGTGACTTGGTTAGTATGCTAGGATGTATATGGAGTATGTTTATATACCTAAGAATGTAGTATAAGTGTTTGAAAGTATACTCCTACTCGTGGGACGGTAAAATATTAACTTGAGTTAAATGTTCAATAAGTATATTATAAAAATTATACTATTATTCGTGGGATGGGGAAATGAATGAAAGTATCCCAAAGTGGGTATATTAGTATATTAGAAAAATTATACTTATACTTGTGGAACGGTGAAACGAAAGGAGTATAATTTATTTTGGTTTTGGCAATAACTTCGTCATCCGGACTCCGTTTTGGACGTGTAAACTATCGTTGGAAAGCTCTTTTAGAGTACTATGAAATGGTTCTATTGGCCGCATGGTTCCAGATCAGAATGGTTGTCTTTTTGTTCAGGTTTAAGATCAAGGTGTAGTCTCGGTCTAGGTTCCGTAGTACTATTCTAGTTGACTTAGTTGGGCACCGTGGAACACTCTAGTGTTTGTTAATAGTTCCTTTGTGAACAAATGAGTTGGGATGTGGAATTTAACTAAGTATTAAATGGGTATTATGGAACTTCCTTTTGATGTGTTTTGGATTAATTGTGAATGGGTGCAAGCCTGTGAGGTGACTTAATGTCATTAATAAAGGATTTTGTTGTGACCTAATGTCAATGTTGTGAACTCTTTTATGTCGCGGCCCGAACCCCACGGGCCCGAGACCGCGAGCTGGACGTCGACTTAAAACCAAAACTCTAAAATATAGAAGTTAAAAATTCCATTTTGAACCAAAAGATGATAACCCAAGGTTTTACAAATCCAAGTTTAAATCAACAAAGTGCAACTAACATAAGCTCCATAGCTTATACCAAAAAGAATAGGATATACAATTCTTAATGACGTCAATAAAGGTAAAACTATCCCCAAAAGGTTATACATTTAAATAATGTAAACCGATCCATAACAACCTGCCCCAAAATCTCAATCCTCTCGACGTCCTCCTCGATCCGCGAATCCTAATCCTTTTCCTCCTGGGGGGGGGGTTAAGGAAAAACAAAGATGGAAATAAACGGGGTGAGATAAAATCTCAGTAAGTTACTAATGCAACTACATGACATGCTATAATGCAATAAGCAATAAACAATGATAAATATCACATAGCATGAAACAATTAACAGTCAACAGATAGCAGCGGAAAGTAAACACATAACAAAGGATATTAGCCAAGGTTTTCAAACCGGTACATCCAAATAAAGGATCGCTGCGCAGCTTCAAAAATCAACAAATCATCATCTTCATAATAGCATGAAAGCTGAAGAGAAATCCTCGGTCAGAAGCGACCAATCAACCCATCAATCAAACAAACCATCTTCATAGTAGCATAAAAGCTGAAGAGAAACCCGGTACCGGAACCAATAACAATGATAAAGTGCCACAAGGGGCGGGAGTCATGCCACAAAGTCATGCTCCAAAACGATTAGCTAGAATACCCACAACGGAGCTAGCTCATCCCAACCAAGGCCAATCTGGATGAGGACAGAAGGACCAATGGGCGATGCTATACTGGACTTGGCTTGTGCCATTATAGCATTATCCATTGCCTGACTCGATACACAAATAACCAGCTGGACTTTCATTAAATGCTAGGTAATAAATACTAGCTCGATAAACAACCTAAGGTTCCAAAGTAGGGAACCATACCAATTAATCACCATAAAGATGCAACGGTTACTCATGAAGAGTTTAACAACAACTATAACAGAGTTTCTCATGAAGAGCACAACAACGATAAACGGAATTTCTCATAAAGAGCACAACAACATTGATCATTAAAACAAGATGATTCCAAGACAAGGCACGTATCAATACAATAGTGCAACGACTATAATCCAAAATTATCCTAAACGTTTACTCATAAAGAGGTACTAGGACCATGAACACAACCATCTCATCACACCTGAAATCCCAAAATAGGAAATCAGAATGAATACACCTTAAGGTTAATCAAACCGTAGGTACTCAATTGCCAACTCACGCTTTATCTCCGTTCATAACGAACCAATCCTAAACATCCCAAACGAATCCAAAAGGTTACACTCATTAGAACTTGATCACGACAGGACTAAACCCTACACCTTGGTGTTCAATAACAACCCCCTAGGTACTATAGGTCATCGCCTAAAACCTAGACCAAGTCTTACGCGAAATTCAATTCGGTTGGAACAAATACGAACACATCATAAGATGTCCAAACAGTACTTGATCAAATTACATAACACTATTTTTCGCAAAGGAATCAATTTTAATTACTAAAGTGTTCCACGGTGTTATCTTAAGTTAATTAGAAGAAATAAACTTAAACTAGATAGCCTTAAGTCTTAAACCAAGAAAGAGAGCAAAATCCTGGTGCAGGGGGCGGGCGGGCGCCTGGAATAGGTCAGGCGCGCGCTTGAAATGGCAGAAGGTCGGGCAGAAGGTCGGGCGCTAGAAAGAGTGGGAGTAGGCGGGCGCCTGGAGGGGGTCGGGCGGGCGCCTGGTCTGGACTCCAGGTCGGGAAACAGAGCTGCAATACTAAATTTCGACCCAAATTCTCCCAAAACACCAAATACTCAAAATCAACTCCTTCTACAAGTTCTAAAATGAACCAAAACCACATTTAAGCTAAGAGGGGACCTAAATCACATCATCTAACAACTCCAATCCAAGATTAAATCCCAAAATCATAATATCACCATTTTTGCCCAAAAACTCAAATAAATTCCAAATAAATCTCAAACTCAATCAAACTTCATATATAACAACTAAAGCATTATATGAACATGAAAGGAACATTTTAGCATAAAAATGGGGGAAGAGTAACTTACTTGATAAATCTCAAAGTTAACGGAATTCAATTCTTTTTGGTTCTACGCGATCCTATCGACGATCTAAACAAGGTTCATGTTTTAAGAAATGAGAGATTATGAGAGGAAGATGATCAAAATGTAGAGAGAAGTAGGGAAAGAAAACTTACCACAAAACCAAGAGAGAGGGAGAGAGATGGCTGGGAAAAGAAAATGGAGAGAGTGAGGGAGAAGGTGAGGGAGGTGAGGGGGAGTAGGGGAATTATTCAAAACTTACACTTAGGCCCCCTCTCTCACACTACACACACAACTTACACTCCCTACTTACAACTAAGACCCAACAATACCACACTAACCCAAACAACTCGAATAAAATGCTAGGCATAATTATTATGACACATAAAGTGCACCCATAATTATTTAAATAAATAATAATTTAAATAATTAAATAAGCAAATAATTAATTAATAATCATTTAATTACTAATAAAATAGAGCGTAGATTTCGGGTCGTGACATTCACTCCTCCTTAAAGAAAATTCGGCCCGAATTTTAACGAGACCTACCCGAATGATCAAGTAGCCATTAATACGATAGTTCCGACATTTCCCAAATTCCTCAATCATCCATTCTAAACCACCACGCAGTAACCTTAACTAATGTTCACCATACCACGATCTCTCGCACAACTTCCTTCAATCATAACCTTCACTACTAATTAGAATCCATAATCAAAATTGGAGAATCCCAATTGCTCCCAAACATAACTCTCGAGATATCCTAAGCCCATCTTATTCATAACCTTAATTACACTGCAAAGGTGTTTCCTTTTGTAAATCACATACTTAGTAGTATTCCCCAGAAATTTCAAAATATTACTATCTCAAGCTAAATTAGCTTTTAAAATATAAAAAGGCTAAATGAATTTCTATTTCCACAATACTCATCGAAATGGTTACATCTCTAAGGATTACCATTATAGTGCTTTCACTTGAGTTAACACCTTAAATTAATAGTACCATACAACCCCAAAATTTCTCGTACAAGGTGACCACTTAATCTATGTTACACTCTCATCCCTTCATTAATCCGGTCTTGAAGCCTAAACAATTCAATATACTCAATAGTCCGCAAAACGATCCAAATTTCATCTTCAAAAGATTTTCTCTAACTCCCATTTAAATTATAACCCGTGCTCATAACCCAAGGAAATTAACAATTCTCAAATCCTCAATAGCTAGTCCAAGTTAGTCTCTCACGCATACATTTATTAACCTAATGATACTTAGGCTCAATGGTACTACCCAAAATCATAAACTAATTAGCTAGCCTCATGCCAATAGCTCCATTACCAAATCACAATATTCTTTAATTATGCCCAAATATTGATACTCGACTTTCTTCACATACCCTTGGTCCAAATCGCTCAATGCCACCAAGGAGAGATTTAGGACATAGAACCACTATCTAACCAAAATTCAAAATGCCTTTAACATAGATCGAGAAATTGTTACTCTCCCAAAATGTACTTATTAGTCCTTTCTAACTTAACACGCTTACCACCATTATCGATTATACATTCCACCATACACTCATTACCCATAACAATTCACGCATCCCTCCATACTAGTCAATCTCGATGTACTCACGGAGATGTACTAAAAGGAAACGAAATCTCTTAACAAGAAACCCTCGGTTGAATCCTCAACTTTTACAACCCAACCGTTACAATATGGATATTGTTCTAAATATTAGCATTACAACCTTGTACCACAACAACCCAAATTAACCCAAGCTCCTCCCCAAACACTAGGTACTATTCGGAAGAAAATGAAAATCTTACGAATGATAAATACACCCAACAAATTGACCGAAACTAAATACTCGGATTTCAATTAAGAAAAGATAGGTATAACTTTTACCCAAAGGAACGGTCTCAAACAGTTTTAAGAAATTAGGAATGGAGATTACATCAATCCCCCTACAACAATAGACTAAAGCAATAGTAACATCAAAATCTTGTAATAGCAACATGGCTAATTAGCAGGTGAGACAAAAACCATACTTAAGCACATCATAAGCACATAAGACTTCATCTGATACCCTAAACTCCTCCATAGGAGTAGACACCTACAACACATAAGTCAAAGACTCAGAAGTAATAAATGCAACTAATGCACAGAAACACATAGATGCGATGATCCTAAAATGCACGCGCTCGCTCTCACGACGCAAAATAATACCTCTTGAAATTTATCCGTTACCTGGTGAGTGCTGATTGGTCGCAATTACTCTGCCCTATACCTTAGGGTTCCCCGAAGCATCCCTCTTCTGACCCGGTGAAGTACTGGTTCCTGATCCTGATGCTTGAACCTTAAACCTCGGACAGTCTTTTATGAAGTGACCCAGTTGACCACAATTGATACATTTTCCTTGCTTTTTCCAACACTTATCCTCCAAATGGCCTTCCCTCTGACAGTAAGTGCAAAGCCACCTACCTTGTTTCCCTTGTTTCCCCGGAGTAGTACTCGGATTCCCAAGCGCGGGTTGTTCCTTAAACTGAGATGGTGCTCCCAAATTACCTCGGTTATCTGAACGGTGATGTGGTTGAGATTTAGCATGGCTTACTTGTTTACCCGTATTTGCAACCTCGGTCTTCCTCTTATGCTCCCCAATATCTTGCTCGATCAAGTACGCCCGATCTACCGCATCCTGAAATGTCACAATCCTCTGGGCTATAAGTTGAGTACGAATAGAAGTCTTCAAACCCCGGATGAATCTCATAGCCTTCTGTTCTTCGGTCCTCACAAGATAGTCACAATACCGGGCTAATTCTATGAACTTAGCCGAGTATTGAGCTATAGACAACAAACCTTGCTCCAAGTTGAGAAGCTCGATCTCCTTTCGGTTTTGATCCACTACCGGAATGAAATCCTCCTTGAACTTTCGCACAAACAATTCCCAAGCATACACGGTGCGAGTATCATCCCAAGTAGCTTTAACACCCTTCCACCAGTGCTCGGCGGCACCCACAAGTTTATAAGCCGCAAACCGGACCTTGTCTTCATCGGTGCAACCAAAGACGTCATAAATTTTCTCCATCGACTCAATCCATAGCTCGGCCTTCCTTACATCGGGTTCCCCATTGAACTCAACCGGTTTCAATTTCAGAAATTGTTCCAATCCATAGCGGGGTGGTGGTGCTTGTTCTACCCTCGGACCTTGATCATGTATGGCCTTCATGGCCGCCTCAAACATGCCCTGAAACATTGCACGGGCTTCATCCCTTGTTTCATTCTGATTTTCATTATCGGTATTACTTTCACCACTTCTCCTTCGAGCCATTTCAAACAAGTACCTGCATAAAACAACAATTGTTACTCACTCCAAACACACTACCCTCCTAGGTCATACTAATCCACCTATCCTTATACATAGAGCTAAACCGGGCTCTGATACCAACTGTCGCGGCCCGAACCCCACGGGCCCGAGACCGCGAGCTGGACGTCGACTTAAAACCAAAACTCTAAAATATAGAAGTTAAAAATTCCATTTTGAACCAAAAGATGATAACCCAAGGTTTTACAAATCCAAGTTTAAATCAACAAAGTGCAACTAACATAAGCTCCATAGCTTATACCAAAAAGAATAGGATATACAATTCTTAATGACGTCAATAAAGGTAAAACTATCCCCAAAAGGTTATACATTTAAATAATGTAAACCGATCCATAACAACCTGCCCCAAAATCTCAATCCTCTCGACGTCCTCCTCGATCCGCGAATCCTAATCCTTTTCCTCCTGGGGGGGGGGTTAAGGAAAAACAAAGATGGAAATAAACGGGGTGAGATAAAATCTCAGTAAGTTACTAATGCAACTACATGACATGCTATAATGCAATAAGCAATAAACAATGATAAATATCACATAGCATGAAACAATTAACAGTCAACAGATAGCAGCGGAAAGTAAACACATAACAAAGGATATTAGCCAAGGTTTTCAAACCGGTACATCCAAATAAAGGATCGCTGCGCAGCTTCAAAAATCAACAAATCATCATCTTCATAATAGCATGAAAGCTGAAGAGAAATCCTCGGTCAGAAGCGACCAATCAACCCATCAATCAAACAAACCATCTTCATAGTAGCATAAAAGCTGAAGAGAAACCCGGTACCGGAACCAATAACAATGATAAAGTGCCACAAGGGGCGGGAGTCATGCCACAAAGTCATGCTCCAAAACGATTAGCTAGAATACCCACAACGGAGCTAGCTCATCCCAACCAAGGCCAATCTGGATGAGGACAGAAGGACCAATGGGCGATGCTATACTGGACTTGGCTTGTGCCATTATAGCATTATCCATTGCCTGACTCGATACACAAATAACCAGCTGGACTTTCATTAAATGCTAGGTAATAAATACTAGCTCGATAAACAACCTAAGGTTCCAAAGTAGGGAACCATACCAATTAATCACCATAAAGATGCAACGGTTACTCATGAAGAGTTTAACAACAACTATAACAGAGTTTCTCATGAAGAGCACAACAACGATAAACGGAATTTCTCATAAAGAGCACAACAACATTGATCATTAAAACAAGATGATTCCAAGACAAGGCACGTATCAATACAATAGTGCAACGACTATAATCCAAAATTATCCTAAACGTTTACTCATAAAGAGGTACTAGGACCATGAACACAACCATCTCATCACACCTGAAATCCCAAAATAGGAAATCAGAATGAATACACCTTAAGGTTAATCAAACCGTAGGTACTCAATTGCCAACTCACGCTTTATCTCCGTTCATAACGAACCAATCCTAAACATCCCAAACGAATCCAAAAGGTTACACTCATTAGAACTTGATCACGACAGGACTAAACCCTACACCTTGGTGTTCAATAACAACCCCCTAGGTACTATAGGTCATCGCCTAAAACCTAGACCAAGTCTTACGCGAAATTCAATTCGGTTGGAACAAATACGAACACATCATAAGATGTCCAAACAGTACTTGATCAAATTACATAACACTATTGTTCGCAAAGGAATCAATTTTAATTACTAAAGTGTTCCACGGTGTTATCTTAAGTTAATTAGAAGAAATAAACTTAAACTAGATAGCCTTAAGTCTTAAACCAAGAAAGAGAGCAAAATCCTGGTGCAGGGGGCGGGCGGGCGCCTGGAATAGGTCAGGCGCGCGCTTGAAATGGCAGAAGGTCGGGCGCTAGAAAGAGTGGGAGTAGGCGGGCGCCTGGAGGGGGTCGGGCGGGCGCCTGGTCTGGACTCCAGGTCGGGAAACAGAGCTGCAATACTAAATTTCGACCCAAATTCTCCCAAAACACCAAATACTCAAAATCAACTCCTTCTACAAGTTCTAAAATGAACCAAAACCACATTTAAGCTAAGAGGGGACCTAAATCACATCATCTAACAACTCCAATCCAAGATTAAATCCCAAAATCATAATATCACCATTTTTGCCCAAAAACTCAAATAAATTCCAAATAAATCTCAAACTCAATCAAACTTCATATATAACAACTAAAGCATTATATGAACATGAAAGGAACATTTTAGCATAAAAATGGGGGAAGAGTAACTTACTTGATAAATCTCAAAGTTGACGGAATTCAATTCTTTTTGGTTCTACGCGATCCTATCGACGATCTAAACAAGGTTCATGTTTTAAGAAATGAGAGATTATGAGAGGAAGATGATCAAAATGTAGAGAGAAGTAGGGAAAGAAAACTTACCACAAAACCAAGAGAGAGGGAGAGAGATGGCTGGGAAAAGAAAATGGAGAGAGTGAGGGAGAAGGTGAGGGAGGTGAGGGGGAGTAGGGGAATTATTCAAAACTTACACTTAGGCCCCCTCTCTCACACTACACACACAACTTACACTCCCTACTTACAACTAAGACCCAACAATACCACACTAACCCAAACAACTCGAATAAAATGCTAGGCATAATTATTATGACACATAAAGTGCACCCATAATTATTTAAATAAATAATAATTTAAATAATTAAATAAGCAAATAATTAATTAATAATCATTTAATTACTAATAAAATAGAGCGTAGATTTCGGGTCGTGACATTTTATGAGTAACGTGTTTGCATATTTTGAAGTGTTTGGCTTGGTTCCTTATTTTAGAATCATTGCCCTAGTTGTTGTTGTTTAGCAAGTATTTAATACTGTGCTTTCGTGTAAAGTCCAGCTGGTCTTGTGTTGTTGAGTCGGGCAGTGGGAAAATTATAGGGGTACAAGTTAAGTTCCCTATAAGGTTTTCCATTGGTACCTTGAGTCGGGCAGTGGGAGAATTATAGTGGCACACAAGCCAAGTTCACTATAAGGTTGTCCACTGGTACCTTTATCCTCAGTCCAGATTGGCCTTGGATGGGATGAACTCGCTCCTTTGCGTGAGCATTTAGGGGTATGACTTTGTGTCATTTTCACCCGCTATTGTTGTTTTTGTGGTATATGGTTCCGGAACCTGCTTCAGCTATTGATGCTGCCCCGTTGTTACTTTGGTTCTATTGGTTATGGTTTGGTTTTCGGGATCCCGGCTTCAGCTATTTATGCTGCTCAGATGGCTTTCTCAACTGGTTTTCTCAGATGGTATTCTCAGATGGTTATGTTACTTCAGTAAACCTTGGCTTGGTATTTTCGTAGGAGTGTTTACTCTTACACTATGTTTTGTATGATGATTTGGTTGTTATTTCCAACCGGTATGGGACGGTTGGCGATAGGGAGCCTCTCATGTTATGTGCTATATGCTATATGATTATTTGTTGATATTGTTTCTTTATGATTATCATATCAGCATGTAACGTAGTTGCATTTTAGTAGCTTACTGAGATTTATTCTCACCCCTTATTTGTTTACTGTTTTAGATAAAAGCAAGTCTAGGGGATAGGACACTTTGGCACGGGAGTACGTTGAAAGTGGTAAGAGTTGGGTTTTGTTTTGTCAGGGTTACATTACATAAATGTATAACCTTTTGGGTAGAGTTTACTTGACTTCATCGTCTTGTAACACCTATATTTTGGATAATGTTGGTGTGAGTACATTTGTATAAAGGTTTGTAAGCCTTCGGGCTAAATAGTTTCGTTTGTGAAGGTTTGTTTGAAAGTCAGTGGAAGTCTTTGAACTTCAAGTGTGGATTTGTTAAACTTTATGAAAGTATATTTCGAAAAATTTTCTAAAGGTGTTTTATAACGTCTTCCAATCGTGTCCCGAGCGTGGGGCCAAGTAGGACCACGGGTCTGGGGCGTGACATTACTCCTCCAGCGCAGACTCAGGTACATGCTCAACCTGATCAGGCGCACACCTCATCTGCTGCGCCTACCTTCATACCTCAGTCTGCTGCATCTCAGTCCAACATGAATGTTCTAGTCTCAAAGTTGGATGTTTTGAAAGAAATGATTGTCACTCACTTCACTGCTGCTCACTCCAGTTCTGATAGACGCGCAGATCACATTTCCTCTGACATTATCACTGCTCAAAGTGCTATTGAAGTACATCTTCAAATTTTAGAAGAAAATGTTTCTCAGCAGCATCAAATTACTCAGCGCTCCATTGATGAGTATCAAACTATCAATGACGGGCACTTGCATTACATCAGAGATGGTGTCACTGAAACTCATACTCTTCTCACTGACACTCATGCTAATGTCAACCGCACCTATCAACTTTCCAAGCAAATCCAACGCTCCGTTTCTGAAATCGAAGAAGGATTGAAGGAAGACGACGCGCCTCCTAATCCTTAGTTTTCTTTGTTTGTAAGTTGTTAGAACCTTCTTTTGTGATTAGAAACTTCTACTAGTGATTTAGTGCTTACATGTTTTAGCACCTCTTTTGATTTTGTTCTGTTCAATACTTGTAATCTGTAACTCCTACATCCCAAGTATTAATGAGAACAAAGCATCACGTTTATCTCAAAACTTGTTCACTCAAACTTCTTGTTTGTAGAACATTGAATGTTGTTTAAAATCATATGAATCATATTTGAACTGCTTCATATTTTATGCATTGAGTTTAAACTTTGTTTAAACACATTTCAAAACTAAAACTCATATCATTTTTAATGTGTTATAAACTGTTGTTTCTATCTTTCCATTTGTAATGTTTTTATCCTTATCGGAATAGATTAGAAATCTATATCTTGGACTAGTGTGTGCATTAACTTGAGACATGATTTACCAATATCATTTATTTGGACATGTTTTTATCAAGTATAATGTTTGTCCATGATATAGTAGGTAATGGCATCAATCAAATAGGGGGAGATTGTTGGGTATGCCCACATATATCTCAGTTTCAATGTAATAGGATTTATTAGATTTGATTGATCCATCACCTAAGTTTTATTTCATGGACTTTAGACCCACATGTAAGAAGTATTTATACTTCATTTTTTAGGTTGTCCATTGTAATAGAATAGACTTAGAGATAGGGAAAGAAGATCAAGATTCAAGAAAATCACTGTGTAACTTCAAGCCATGCGCCATGCGCCTCCAAGCCACGCGCCATGCGCCTCTTTGGTGCGCGCGCATGAGTATGCACCTAGAATTAACTCATGCGCCCCATTGGCTCATGCGCCTCTCTAGCTCACGCGCCTCAACATAGTGTGTTTAACACTCAGTGATTTAAATGAAGATTCAAAGACTTGAAGAGAGTTCAAACTACGCCAATGATTCAAACGATGGTTAAATAACACGTGTGCGCCCAAATTGAGGACACCTGTCCACAACGGTCACAATTGTGTTATGTGTCTAACGGCTATAAAAGGACACGTGCTCCACTCAATGAGAGACAACACATTTGTCCTTTGCTCAGAATCATCATGAATTTCCAACGGCTAGTTTTTGGGATTTCACTATAAATACCCCATAACTTCAACATTTTGAAGTTGCTGAGTTTTGCTAAGAATTTCAAGAATTTCTCTCTCAAGCATTTGTTGAAGATTTGAAGATTGCCTTTGTTATTTCCAGAATTCTCAAGAACATCTTCATAACTTCATCCTTAGCCCAGATCCTCAAGCGATAACACTTTAGTTTTCTTGTGCTCTTAATCTCAAAGATCTAAAGAGCCTTGATTATAAAATCACACACGCACCTCTTTAAGTTTGATCACTTAGATATTTCTTTTAAAGATACACCGGTTATTGTCTAGGATTTGTTCTTTCATAGAATATTAGATCTTGAGTTAGTGTATAAGCTCAAACGATTGTAATTTGTAACACTCTCTCATTATATAAGATCTCCATTAGAAATCCAAGACTAACCATCTTGGTAGAGGACGTAGATCATTTTCCCGATCGAACATCTCCAAATAGCGCGTACTTACTATCTTGCTATTTCCTTTCAAGTTCATATCATATGTAACTATTTGATTGTTTATTCATTGTAGATTGATTGATTGAACTGTGTTGTGTTTGTTATATCATTTGCCTTAGTTTCTTATTTCACCCACTTTGAGCCAAAATACTTAGAGTGTGTGTGCGCCCCCTTTATCATACTTTGCGCCTATTTACATTACTAAATTCCGCTGTGCATTTCACTCACTCACATAGGCGCATATCATAATGCTTATTTGATAAAGTGCGCATTTGCAATTGAGTTTATCAAGGGTACGAAAAGAATTTTAAAACAGCTATTCACCCCCCCTCTAGCTATTTTTCATACCCTTGTTGCCTTTTGGGACCAACAACAACACTGCCGAGTATGAAGCTTGCATAGCGGGGCTTGAAGCAGCCTTAGAAATAAATGTGACCGAACTAGAGGTGTACAGAGATTCACAACTCATAATCTAGCAGTCACTCAAAAAGTGGAAGGTACAAGATCCTACACTTCAGAAATACAATGACCATCTCCAAGACTTGGTTAAACAATTCAAAGAAGTCACTTTCTACTATCTTCCTAGAGATAAGAACCGCTTAGAAGATTCACTAGCCATGCTAGCATCACCCGTGGAGATTCCCGAAAGGACTAAAGTCAAAACATTCAAAGTTGCGAGACGAACAACTCTCGCTTATCACTCGATCATAGACTTGCATGACTACAAAGAGGCGTGTGACTCTGTTTCCGTAAATACCTTGGATAATAAACCATGGTACTACGACGTATGGCATTTCCTCCTAGACGGAACATTCCCATTGGACACATCACCTAAAGTGAAGATAGCTCTCAAGCGGTTCGCTACCCAATTCGTGATTATAGGTGATCGCCTCTATAAGAAACATCACAAACAGTGTCTACTCTGTGCTGATGACCACGAAGCCATAGAAATCATGGACCAAGTCCATCAAGGAGTCTGTGGAACCCACATAAATGGCAACATGCTAGCAAAGAAAGTTATCTGACTAGGGTACTATTGGGCTACAATGGAAGCCAACTGCGCCGACATGGTTAAGAAGTGCCACAAGTGTCAAATACATGCTAACTTGCAACACGCACCACCGTCCGTGTTATACCCCATGACATCCCCTTGGCCATTCTCTACATGGGGAATAGATGTTATCGGCAAAGTCTCACCAATAGGTCACAATGGACACTCATTCGTATTGGTTGCCGTAGACTACTTCACCAAATGGATCAAAGCTCAATCCTACAAAGTCTTAAATGCCAAGAAAGTAGCTGAGTTCATTAAGACTAACATCATATGCCGATACGGGGTACCTCATGAGATGATATCCGACAATGGCACACACTTTGAGCAAGAATGTGACCAACTACTCGTAGAGTACAAGATAGAAAGGCATCAGTCGTCACCGTACCGACCACAAACCAATGGAGCAGTCGAAGCTGCTAACAAAACCATAGAGACCATCATCAGAAAAAGGCTAAGACTGGCCGAGACTGGCCCGAGAAGCTACCTTTCGCACTTTGGGGCTACCGTACCTCAATCCGTACCGCCACCGGTGAAACTCCATACGCCCTAGCCTATGGGATGGAAGCAGTGTTACCAATCGAATTGGAAGTACCGTCGCTAAGGGTTCTCCTAGAAACCAAGTAAATGAAGTCGCATGATTGGACAACCGTTACGAATAACTAGCCCTGCTAAATGAACGACGACTTCGAGCCGCCGAGCATATCCAAGCATATCAATGGAGAATGGCCCGAGCATTCAACAAGAAAGTCAAATCTAGAAACATCAAAGAAGGGGACCTTGTCCTACGCGAACATCGTCATGGACCATTCAACCTCATGGCAAAATGGGGACCAAGATGGATAGGTCCTTACATAATCAAGAAGATCTTCTCCGGAGGAGCGGTACAACTCGTAGACCTAGATGGAGATCAACTGCCAAAGCCCATCAACATGGACAAGCTGAAGAAGTACTACTCGTAGCTCCGTCCCCTAGTTCAAAAAAAAGGGGAAAGCACAAGAAAAGAAGCCCGCTAGATTGAAAACCTGAAAGGGCGGTCTAGGCAAAAACCAGGGTGTGCATAATATATATATATATATGTATATGTATATATGTATATGTATATATGTATATATATATATATATATATATATATATATATATATATATATATATATATATATATATATATATATATATATATATATATAGGGGACTGTCTCGTACGAGACAAGTCATACATTCAGCAAACAATTTCTCTTTCTTGAACAAGAACTACGATGACCTGAGCTCCTTATTTAATTGATGTAAAAGGAGAACGTAGGAAGCCTTTTGGTCCGGTCTATTCAATAAATAAAAATCAAAATCTTGTTATTTTATTAATTGAATGCATTTCAAGAAAACAATAGGAGAATTCCCAACATGAGCTACCAACTTGCAAAATAAAATAAATAAAACAACTAAAAATCAAAGCATTGGTCTATCAAAGAAATCTCTCCATACTCCCAAAGATCTACTTCCTCCTTGACTTAGTAGGGGCTTGACCTCGGTCCGTCTTGTCATCTCTCTTCCTCTTGAACCAAGGCATTTCAAAACCGGGAGGAACATCAAGTCTGCTGAATACTGAGGGAGTCAATCTCGTGAACACATGAGGCCTATCAAGAGCTTGCAATTTACCGGGAAGTCCATTCGCTCTCTTCTCATAAAAGCCACTATCAAGAAAGTCTTGAGTTTCGTCTGCACTAACATTAGAAGGATCCTCCTTAGCTTACTTCTTCCTCAAACTCAAGCTAGGCTCGAATTGGTACCCCAACAAAGGACGACGAATCTCGTCAATACCCTCGACATTGAGACGGAGTTCCTTGAGGAGCCAATCCAAATATTTATCCGACAGATAAATGCTCCCTCCATCATGACGAAGATTGGTCCAAAGATCCATAGTGGTGCCCTGCCCCCAAGCACGAGCCAAGCTTGTAGCGAACTCTGGGTCCAGGAAAGAAATGTCTCGAGCACGTCCACCTAGCACAAAAGTGTCCTATTGCTGACCGAACTGTCGCATTACCCTTTGAGAAAAATAAAAAGAGGAATCTCTCAAACCCAGAAGAACGACCCGTTCATATCCATCGGTACTTGCCACAAACTTCTTCACCTTCCAAAAGGGTAGACACCAAGCAATGTCACCGGTCTCCGCTTTCACAAAAAGATGGGCCCACTCCTCAATACTAAGATCTTTCACTAGCAGTCTCCACCTATGGAAAGTATAAAGAGAATACTCGGTCGGAGGGCACAACAATTTAAAATGCTCCCGAAGCCAAATAGTCAGCAGCAATGGACTTCCCCAAGTTATAGAGCCGGTTCGGTGCAACTCGTCAAGACCATAAAGGGTCTCCCCTAAGATAAGAGGAACAATGTTGAAGGCCCATCCTCTAGCTTGCAAAACAATGTCCACAAGCTCCGTGTCCGCCATGCCACACTTTCTCATGAAAAGCACGTTCCGAAATAAACACAAAGCCAAGAGGCAACACTGAGAATCCACACCATGGATGCGTGTCACGCGACCCCTAAATCTCCTTGGCAAAGCGGAGAGGTCGACATAACGGTTATGGATATAACTTTTCGCCTTATGAAGGCCTATACTCAATAAGTCCCTAAGAGACTCCGACGGTACCTTGTCATGTTTAGGAACCGTAATCACACCGGTCAATGGCATGTCCAAGATAGTCGCCAACTCCTC
This sequence comes from Campanula takesimana, assembly GCA_026119855.1. Lineage (NCBI taxonomy): Eukaryota > Viridiplantae > Streptophyta > Magnoliopsida > Asterales > Campanulaceae > Campanula > Campanula takesimana. The sequence continues at coordinate 1,483,532 of JAOWBW010000199.1, forward strand.
CACGGTGGGAACCATCTCATTAAGCGAAAAGTTGAAAAGATAGGTCGAAGGATCCCAAAAATGTGCTACTCCCTTCAAAAGATCCCAATCCGGTTTTAGGTTCTTTAAAGTGAAAAGGATCTTGAACCCAATCATCTCCATAAATCTCTCTTGATGAGACTTGTCAAAGGAATGAACAAACATTGCTAAGTCATCTTCATAGCGCTTCACTGATTCCGAGTCTAGAGAGAATTCATCAACAATCATTGATGAAAGGATGGACTTACTTGGGGCCATTGAGAGCAAAAGGTTGAGAATTTAGCTCTAAAAGGAGAGTTCCCAGAACTAATTTGAAGCTGCATGGAATTCTAGGACGGACTAGAGGTCTTTATATATGAGTTTGGATACCAAATTCTCGAGGAAAAAGGAGAAACTGCCCCAGATTTAATGGATGGATCGTACGAGACATTGATGTCTCGTATGAGAGATCTCCCCTGTTCAGAACAGCAACAATTTTGCTCAAATTCAGGCTGCCCAACATGTCAAAAACATGTCTCAAACACCTCAAAAGCATCCCCAAACAGTTCATACATGACATACAAATAGCCCAGCATGAATCCATCTCATAAAAACCCACACGGTTGACCAACCGGGTGTGAATCAAACCATTAAACAGTCAGAAGCAAAACTAAGATTGAAAAAATGTGCATGCTAGAGTTAGGATTTACTTGTTGCACAGGTACCAACCTAAAAGAGAAAAATTGTATTCGCCTATGCTGAGGCAATAATTACATCAACAAAAATGGAAGAGGGGACGGGGAATCCTATCTACTCCAACAGCATCAAGAAGAAGGACGTCGCCACCGTCGTGTCATCACTCGTCCGTCCGAGGTCTCTTCCCGCAAGAAACTGACTCAGCAGTCTAGCGAGCCAACCGACCTAAGAGCCCCACAGTGTCGCTCTTCACTCTCTTGGCATAATCCATAAACTGGGCAATCCGTCCCACGACCTCTCTATACTCTGCAATGGGCACCTGTTGAGGAGGAACAAATAGAAATGTCAAAATTCTCAAATAAATAATAACCAGAGATATGAAATGGCAAAGTGACCAATAATGACAAAAGAAAATCATAAGCTATACCATAGTCGCATCAGCAGGAGGTATGAGTCCCTCTGACATGTCATACTCGGCGGGAAGATTCTCGATGTTCTCCACACCCTCAGACATGCTTTAGGTAAACGACATCGGTCCAAGCTGTGGATGGAAAGGGACATGAGCAGCCGCCTGAGCCTGAGCCTGAGCCTGAGCCTGAGCCTGAGCCTGGTCACCTTCCTCCCTAATAAAACGAGGCATCATACCCGGGTCAAAAAGTCTTGATAATCCCCCTCAAGATGGAAGTGCTCGAAGGCATCCTGACCAATGGTAAGATCCTCTCTCTCCCCCTCCTCAATCAGATAGGAGTTCAACATATGAGCCAGCGGGTCAAGGGGGACAATGAGCTCAAGCCTACCACCATCATGCTGATGAGAGACTCTCTCTCCTAAATAAAAATAGCCACCACTAAGGCCGATCATCAATAATCTCACTCCTGAATAGAAATGAATATGACCAAGCTCCAAGCCGTCCCAAGGGTAAAGTGCTTTGGGAACATCGGGCACAACCATCCACTGATCAAGATAACCTCTCAACTGGGCCATAGGCAAATCCACCCCCTCAGCATTCTCATCATGAGTATCCTGGTTCTCCCTACGCCACCTCAAAGTATCTGGTAGCATAGTAGCCCTCTCTATAAGATCAAAGCTGTAAAGGCTGAACATGGCATAACCCCAAGCCTGCAAATGGGAAAAACAGAAAAATGTCAACACAAGGTAGCTAAAAGACAAGACGCTATCAAAACAAAGAAATTTGGGGCTAAAACGAAAGAATGTACGACAAGAAATAAACGTTGTACCTCCCAAGCATGACTGTAGCCTGCAAAATGTGGACTCAAGCGGTTCCGCGAACTCTCGTCCATGGCTACGTAAAAATGAGCCAAACCAGCAGCACCCCAGCTAACATCGGTGACATGATGCATATTCCTCAACACACTCAAAAGAGTGAACAAAGCAGTTGACGCGTGATTAGCAAACATCATCTCAGAAAAGGCCTACCACAAGAAGCCGCGGATAGCTATGGTACGAGTGTTGACAAACCTCATCTGACTCGCATTGGTGGCAATGTAAGTGCTCACCTTGTCCCTCAAAGCCTTGAAAGGGACACCCTTACCCAGAGTGCGCACTGAGAAACCTAAATTCCGCCTCATATCATCATCACTCGGCAAGAAGTTAGCATTCACGTCGAGTACCTCAGATGTGAATGGAAGCCCAGTAATGGCATGAAAATCGATCGGAGTCATCGTAACCTCCCGCCACCTCATATGCATCGTGTGGGTACTATCCCACCAACATTCCCAAATAACTTGGAGCACGTGCATGTTCCTCCTCTCGCCCACTAAACCGTCAAAGAAGGGTTTCAGCCCCATATGCTCGATCTCCTCCTTCACTTCAGGAATCAGGGTCTTCCTACTTCAACAACCGCTCTGACACTACCCCTACAATTGTCAATGATCTTGAGTGGCTGCAGAAACATGAGCAAAAGAGACGAATGTCAGAAAATTGATAAAATCCTCATTTAAGCATTTTATCGAAAAGCGCAGAATTGAGACATGCAACAATGAAATTGACATGGAATATCAACAAAAGAGAGAAATCCTTACCCTCCTCTCTCTCACAGCATGAGAAATGTGTTCCTCGGGGAACAGGCACAACTCATCCGTCCTCCACGTTTTACCCTTCATATGTCTGCCGAAGAGGTGTTCCTTATGCGAATGATTTGCGCCGGTCATTGGGAGAGGTTGGAAATCACTTGAAATTGAGAAAAATGGAGATTTTTGGGAAGAAAATCGCCTAGGGTTGGAGAGCTCTTGAAAACAAAACACAAAAAGTGATTTTGAAATCAGGTTTCAGCGCCTGATATACTGAAAATCAAGGATGCCTCGTACAAGACATCCATACCTCGTATGAGATATCTCTCAGAAAATTCCAGAAAACCCTGTTTTCTTGGAAAATTCCAGAAAAGCCCTGCTTTTAACAGAAAGTCATAAAATCCCTGCTTTGACTAAGAGGTCAAGTCTGAACCCGGTTCAAGATGGAACATTGAGTTGTCAACAAAAGAATATTTTCAGAATTGGAACAAATTGTTAGTACCCGACCTGAAAATGAGTTTATTAGGACTTTCCCAAAAATACAAGGACTTTATAGGAATTAGAAACCCTGCAAAGACTTGTCCCGGATTCCCGAAATATCTCATTTATGACAAAATCTATCAAAATAGGTAACAAATGGTTTCCTTAAAACCATGCAGAAACCCTAGCTTAAGAATCAAGTCAGCCTGCAACCTTGGCCACGCGGCCAACATTGTTTCACGTTGATCTTGGCCACGCGGCCACTCTTGTCACCGGCTTCAACCATGGCCAGGCGGCCAACCTTGCGCTGGATGATCCTGACCATCAGATCTTCTCATCAGTTTACTATATAAACCAATTCCATTCCATTGGTTTAGGGTCCGATTTTGAGAGCTCTAAGTACGAATTTTGGAGTTCTTAAACACTATTTTGCTCTCTAATTAGCATTCAAACACTCAAGAAGATCCAAGGTTTATTTCTTGCCAACATAGGTAAGTTTTCTAACTTTTTCTTCGTGTTCTTGCATTATTTTTAATGTAGATATTTTATATTCATGTTCGTACATGTTTATTCATAGTTTCTTCATATGCTTTGCATGCTCATTCATATGCTCATAATATGTTCTTCGCGTGTTCTTCGTGTTCATAGATTAAAACCTTATTTATGCTATATTTAGGGTTGTGATCTTCATAATTACATGTTATTTCATAGCCGATGATGATCGAGGGTTCATCAACCGGAGGATGATCTAGGAACTACTTCTAAACCCTAATCTTTAGGTAATTCCCCCCTCATTATGCATGATCCTGATTCTTCTGCCTATTCTAAATTCTCTGCGAACTACGCTGACCTGAGCTTCTCACATTAAGAGGAACGTAGGCAATCTTCGGATCCGGTCTAAATCACTAACACACTACTAACACATTCATCATGATAGAAAGACCGATCAATTCGGGCAATAGGAGTGATAACGTTCAATATTCTTCTCTTGTTGTAATTTGACCCCCGAACCCACTAAAAATGCTTTTTTCAATGTTTTGGCTTTAATTAAAACGGCGTGGCGACTCTCATAATTTTAATGTCGTTAAGAATATTCCCTTTGTAAATAAAAATAATCACAAGATACTTCCCATGCGTCGCTTCATCGGAAAGGGGTATTCACAGTGGCGACTCTGCTGGGGACTGCTTTGAAACTTTTTCAAACTTAGTGGGTCTAACTTTCGTTCACATCATGATGTTTGCCATGTTCTCACATGCACCTTACACTTTGCCATGATTCTCACATGCACCACACCTGCCATGTTCACACATGCACACACCTGCCATGTTCATACATGCACACACCTGCCATGTTTGCACATGCACACACCTGCCATGTTTGCATATGCACACACTTGCCATGTTTACACATGCACACACCTGCCATGTTTACACATGCACCCTCCACACACTTGCCATGTTTACACATACACATACTTGCCATGTTTATACATGCACCTCACATACTTTCCATGTTTACACATGCACCCGCGCACCCCGCAATGTTAATACTTGTACTTTGTTGATACTTGTACTTTGTATATACCTTGTATCCTTGTACCCTTGTTATCTTCGCTTTAGTATTAGGGTCAAACAAAACTCTGCTATGCTCCCTTGTACATGGCTCTCTCTCCCTCTCTCATGCATTGCATTGCATCATCCTAACATCAAAAACTTCTCTCTTTTCTCCTTAAAAAGAATTAGTTTCTTGCCACACACTACCACTAGTCCGTGTCAGCACTGTACAGGTCCCCATTACCCGGAGTATTCGATGTGCAGGAATTTGTGTGCTACTGCCGCACTCTTTTCGAGTCACTCGTCTATTCCACTCACCGTATACGGTGGGAACCTTTTACCTAACCCGTGTCAACCCACACTAGTATAGGTAACACACCTAGGTTTTGACCGGTTGGTTTGGCTAGCTTTTTCTTAATAGTCAATTAACGTGCTGTCTATGTTGAGTCATCCCCAAGTCAATGATGAATCGAGATCTTTGAGAGAAAGTGCACAAAAAAGTGATTTCCCTACAAGGGACGTGCCATGGTGAGACGAGTGTTTATTGTCAAGATCTCCGCTCATCATTAACTTGCGTAGGATGCAACATAGACATCACGTTAAATGCCTTTAAGGAAGGGTTAGTCGTAGGATCCGATGGTTGGTGGAAGCCGCTTGCCCTATAGGACCCTCGCCCAAATTGTCCGTTTGGGGGTGTGCAATGCAGGTGAAAAACGAGGGGTCTATAGACGTAGTGATGGCCTCTACTAATCGTAGTCTTCTAACTAGTTGCGAAAAAAGGGGTATCCCTTCCAACCAATTAGGATGTAAATAATGTATGTTTTTGTAAATTAAAATATACTTTGCATGAGCCTTCCCCCTATCCTAAAGCTTCATTACCCTTCAACCTTTCAGCAAAGCAAGTTTGGATCCGCTCGGGTGGTCGACTACAACGCGAAGCTTCTACTCCGTCCACGTTCTCAGTCTCGTCATCAGCAATGTCAACTCCCACTTCAGCTTCAGCCTCTGCTCCTCCTGCTAGTGCCGCCGAGCTCAACACTGAGGCTACTCTCAATGGTATTCCCCCAAGACTCCAGAACTTCCTCGCCGGTCTCTAAGCCAAGATCAAGAATCTCGAAGAAAGCAACAAGATGTTGGAAGATCAGAACCAACAGTTGAAGGGTCACATTCAACAAAAGGGGACTAAACTGGTGCCCGATGGTGAGAATTTCATTTATGTCGAGGATGAAGAGGTCAATACCAACTGTCCCCCCAACACCAATGCCACTGCCTTCCCATTCCCAAGCTACCGCAATGTTCCACCTCCTTCCCTCTACACCCAACAAGGTTTCACTACCATGAGCAAGAACAAGGCTGTCTATGAACCTTCCCCTGAACTGCTTGGTGGCTACCTCTCTGCTAGCAAGCTACCCGCACCCTCATTGCCTCTGAGTATTGGGATGGCCGCTGCTACTACTTCCACTACTCCTCCCGTCATTCTGTCAGAATCTATACCCGACATCTCCAATCACCCTGTGGTCACGGCCATGCAAGAGCAAATGCGCAAGTTGATCGAGCCGTGGATAAGCAAAGTGCACCGACTACCAAGACAATCAACCCTAGCCAAGTGGGGGCTCTCCCCAAGGATTTCAAGATGCCTAAAGTGGCGATGTTTCATGGTGACTCGTGTCCTAAGACTCATTTGGATAGTTATGTGTTGGCCATGAGGGCTCGTGACTGCACCAACGAACAAATGGCTCGCGTATTTCATAGCACTTTGGATGGTATAGCTCTGCGTTGGTTCTTGGGGCTAGAACCAATCGAGAGGCAAACGTGGGATCAAATCAGTGCCATTTTCTGTGAGAAGTATCAAGCTAACTTGGATTGGCATGTGAATCGAACCGACCTTGAGAACACTATGCAAAAGCCCGGCGAGGCTATTTATGATTTTTACAAGAGGTGGAATCATCGGTTGTGCGAGGTCCAATACCCACCAAAAGCGAAGGAACATAAGCAGATTTTCTATAAATGCTTGCTACCGGAGATGAAAGCAGCTATAGGTAATGGTTACTTCCCTGATTTGTGGGAAATGGTTGACGCCGGAGTAAGGTACGAAGCAGGGTTCACTGGGATTGTGCCGCCAAAGGAAAGTCCAAAGACCAACAACAACAACTCCTTCCGCTACAAGGCTCCTACTGCGCCTGCGCCTCCCAAGGGTGGAAAGGAGTCCGTCGGCCAAGTAAATATGGTCCAGAAAGAGGTCCCGCTAGATGTCCAAGCCGTAACAAGGAACGGGGCTCCGCCGCAAAGAGAGAGGGAACACTTTGACGATTTTGGAATGCCTATGGGGAAAGTCTTTGACGTGTTAGTCAAGAGAGGTCTTATCAAGCCTTTGGAGAATTACCAGCCCGCCTACCCAAGAACTGATTTGGACGCCTCCAAGTTCTGCAAGTATCATAAGCACATCGGGCACACAACGGATGGTTGTATCCAATTGAAGCGCGTAGTACAAGGGTTGATCAATGACAAGAAGATTGAGAAGCCGAAGGGTCCTAATGTGGTGAATAACCCTCTTCCTAACAATGGGGGTGGGGTGAATATGGTGCAAACATGCGAGATTAGTATCCTAGAGCTCATGGGTGCCTTTGACAAGATAGGGCTCACGATGGTGGATATCTTCATGGCATTGGTGACGTTAGAAATGCTCGAACCATTAGAAGGACACCTTCCCCGCCTTGGTTGCGATTTGTCGAAGTTTTGCCACTACCACAAGTGCACTGGTCACACTACCGAAGAATGTTTTGAACTCAAGAAAGCCGTGCAAGAGCTCATCCACAAGGGAGTAGTCGAAGACCCTAGAGATTATGTAGCTATCAATGTACTCATGGTAGAACTTAGTGAGATCACTGATCCGGCAAAGACTGTTGTGGCGGACTGTGATGAGATGGGTTGTATTCCAATTACTAATAATAAAGAATCTTCTTGCTACTTGCTGTCTTTAGAAGAACTAGTGAGTGAAGTCGAATCCCTAGAGGAAGAGAGTCCCAAGCCCTCTCAACCTCTTTCTTGGGCCGAAATCTTCGAGGAGGCCAAAAAGACCGAAGTTTTGCCCCCTTGTCATGACTCGCCATTGTCTTTGGAGGAGCTACGTGCAGAAGTTTGTCTCCTTACAAGATCCGGTCAAGTGTACCAATCCGACCCGAAGGGTGCAAAGAAAGTCTTTGGGAAGGAACCCGAGCAAGCCGACCTAGACAAAGAAGACCCTATCATCACTCAACTCAAACAAACCCAAGCTCATATTTCACTATGGTCCCTACTCACCTCCTCCCTAGCCCATCGCCTCATGCTCGAGCAAAACCTCGCCGCCACCATGGTACCATCCACTATTACCCCGGAGGACGTCACCCACATGATTGGTAATATCCACTATGGAAACATCATCACTTTCTCAGAGCTAGACAAGCCAGTGTTCGGAGTTGATCATAATGAGCCTTTATACATCACTGTCGAAGTAAATGGCAAGAAGATTCCCCGTGTATTCATTGACAATAGTTCTGCTATTAATATCCTGCCTTCAAGGATGATGGATGTGGTTGGTGTTCATGGTGTTGATTTACGCCCATCCAAGCAAACCATCAAAGCTTATGACTCCACATGCCGCGCCGTGATAGGCGAAGTCACCTTGCCCATTACCATCGGAACAAAGATCCTACCAACCGAATTCCACGTCATAGACATCCCCGCAACCTTCTCACTCCTCCTTGGCTGGCCATGGTTACATCAGTCGGGCGCTGTCCCATCCTCCCTGCACCAATGTGTGAAGTTTCAATCTGGTAATGAAATGACCATCATCTACAGTGATCTCGTAACTGCCCAAGGGACGGACACCAAGGGCGTTCCTGTGTTACAGATTCAGCATGGGGAAGAGACCCGACTTTTCAATGGTTTCGAAATAGTCGCTCAAGCACAGATCTGCACCATCGACCTCACCAAAACAACGGATAAAGTGTCACCTATTGTGAGGATGCTACGAAACATGGGCTTCATACTGGGGCTGGGGCTAGGTAAGAACTTGCAAGGCCCCACAGAATTGGTTGAAGAGGTTAATCATCGAGGGTTGTTCGGTCTAGGATACACCCTTACTCCTGAAGACAAGATGGAGAAACAAAGGATAGAATTGCTTAAAAAGATGAAGCTTCCCTGCAAAAAGCCTGAAATGCGGCCATACCGCTTGTCCCTAAATAGCTACTTTGTCAGGGAAGGCGAGGAGTTTTCGTGTTTTGAGTTCGCCGAGCCATGGATTGACCACACCGGGAAATTACAGAAAGGGTTCGAGATTTTCAGAGATGTGGAATTCGATCGGTCCAACATGAAGCTGACTTACATGGAATATGACAAAGTCACGGGCAGAGTTAGAACCATCAGGCATGAGTACTCCACCAAGGTTGGAGATGACTTGGCAGATCAACTTGAAGCCGCAACCCTTGACAAGCCAGCAATAGAAGCCACAGAAACTCCGAGTTTGACTGAGACGTGGGACGGCCAATATCTGCTTCAACATCTGGGTAATCTGGGGCTGCACGAAGACATGGTTGCCGTCATTGGAGACGATTCTGAAGATAAGGTGGACCCAAGGACATTGGTGGTACCCATGGGGGACAAGCTCAAGAATTGGTGCATCATTGGGGGATCTATAGCTACTCCGGAGTTTATGGTGGGAACACTGGGGCTTACTCCTTCTCCTGTCGCCACTCCTGCAGCATCTCCTGTCACTCACCCAAAATCCCCATCCCCAGAGTCTAGTGTCTTACATTTTGAAATCGAGTCTTCCTCTAAGTCTGACGACCTTACGTGTGAAGACTATGATCTTGTTGCAAACACTATTTTTCCTTTTGCCATAAATGAAAACCTCGACCTTTCCGAGTATCCCTCCATAGTCACTCTTTTAACTGATAAATTGGATGATAATCAAACTAATGACATACACTTAGTTAATAATGATTCATTAGAAGAGGCGGACACAGACACATTAAATGATGAATACATTAAAGAAATCTCAGAACAGGTTATTAATCAAAAAGAATCTCGAGCCCAAGCTGCCGATGAGGTGTTAACATGCGTGAATTTGGGAACCGAAGCCGAGCCTAAGGAAACGCAGATTGGGAGCTTCTTCAGCGGAGCCGAAAGGGAAGCACTGATTGAGCTACTCAAAGAATATGTGGATGTGTTTTCATGGTCTTATAAAGACATGCCGGGGCTCGACAACTCGATCGTAGAGCACAGAATCCTGACAGCACCAGACGCTAAGCCAGTCAAGCAGAAGCTGCGCCGCATTAAGCCGGAATGGTCTTTGCAAGTGAAGGAAGAGAATGAGAAGCTACTCCGTGTGGGTTTCATTAGGGTGATCGAGTATCCAACTTGGTTATCAAATCTGGTGACTGTCAAGAAATCCAACGGTAAAGTCAGAGTATGTGTGGATTTTCGGGATCTCAACAAAGCTACGCCGAAGGATGACTTCCCCTTGCCAAATATCGAAATGTTGGTGGGCGCGACCGCCCATTATGAGGTCAAGTCGTTTGTTGATGGGTTTGTCGGCTATAACCAGATCGAGACAACCGAGGAGGACCAAGAAGCGACCCCCTCCACAACCTCGTGGAGGCCCATCAGTCGGCGAGTTCGAGCCGTGTTGAAGATGAAGTCTCCTCGGAACAAAGCCGAAAAGGAAGAACTCATCAAGTTACTGCAACACCTCAACCATTTTACAACAGTGGGAGAACCGACACTCAGAGAAATAGAAAGAGCCCGCGACCAAGAATGGAGTTCGAGATGTGATTCGCATTATGCTGCCTCAAGGAGTACCTCGCGAATACCCCAATCCTGCACCCGGCACATGGGAATGAACTTCGAACCCAACACCAATGACAGTATTGTGGCCCTCGTGCCAAGAAAAGAAGATCAGTGAAAAACTGCAAAGATTTTCAGAAAAATACCCCCTCTCAGTCCACCGATACACAAGAATGGGGACCCCTTTTGAAATATTGTTTGACCAACTGAAACAAACGGGCAAGATGAAACCTTTAGGGGAACATTCACTACTCTCCGAATTACCACCCCTTCAACCATTTGAACCTACCAAAAGTTGCTCTTACCACCAAGACGAAGGCCACGACACCAACGACTGTGTCGCTCTACAACGGAGAATCCGAGGCTTGATGGACGCGAACATGCTCACCAGCGTAAGAGGATTTTGGTTCTATAGGGAAGGCAAAAACTTAGAACTCCTCGGTTGCTGCGAAACCGAGCCTTATGTGAAGAACGACTCGGAGGTACCCTCACACCTGACTGTAGAAACGATTCAAGACATCTCAAGAGAAATAGAGGATTTGAAGCAACGCGTCGACGCAATGACCAAAGCTCAGGGCGCGCCACGAGGCTAGACATAATGGCAGGTTTGGATGGCAACCCGTTCAAGGAACCAGTCAACCTCAGCAAGTTTAGACGCTACTACGACTAGTACAACCCCCCTCTTAAAAAAAATGTTTACTACGCAAAAAGAAGCCCGATAGACTGAAAACCCGCAAAGGGCGGTCTATGCAAAATAAGGGTGTGTACAAAGCTCGCTAGATCGAAAACCCGCAAGGGCGGTCTAGGCAAAAGTTAGAGCATTCCCCCTTCTATCTTCCCTTTCTCTAAAATCATTCTAATCCGACTGGAGTGAACTACGGTGACCTGAGCCCCTTAGTCCTATTTGTAAAAGGGGAACGTAGGCAGCCTTTCAAAAGGTGCGGTCTAAAAAACAAATAAACATCCAAATCTTGTCAAGCAATAAAGATAGAAGTTGTATTTTCTGAAAGCAAAAACTTTTATTTCCATAGTCATTGCATGTTAACACTTATTTGATGAGTCTAAGCTTGACATACTTTTTGAATAAATAACCTATTCTGAAATCGAAACTAAAACAAAGTAACTAAATTAAAAACAATGTGTTTGCAACGACTATGGAAGGATCCTCGGAACTACTCTTTAGTGCCACTCGTGCCTTCGGTCCCTTTCTTCTTGCTTTAACCACGGCGAACCTTCTTTTTGTTAGGGTTCTCACAAAATCTCCTCTCAAATTCACTAACCCCTTTTGCTTTGACACTAGGACTCTCTCCATCCTTTCTCTTCCTTGAAGTCCCCGCTCCATCTCCATTAGCCATGCTCTGACTCCTCTTCCTCTCATAAGCCATCGCCTCCTTCATCCTCAACGAACAACTAGGAGCACAGGATGCCAAAATAGTGCCCCTTAGGGTCTCTAGAGTCTGCTCCGTTTGCCCAAGTCTCTCCACAAACCAATCCAAATACTCTCGTGATAGGTAGGTGTTGTTAGAGCATGTGATGAGAGTCCTATGGCAAAAACCGGCCTCGCCCCACATTTGAGAAAGGAGAACCGAAGCGCTATCGTCCAAATGAAGTATGCCAAAAGGAAAGCGGGTCCTCTCCTCATCCCAACCCTCGGGGATGGTTTGCACTAGACCGTATTGACGGAGTACTCTAGCGGGGTAGTAGAAAGTGGTCCCAGAAAATGACGGAACTTTAATCATGCACAGTCCCACTTGCTTCTCCTTCACGGGATTAATGTGCCAATGGGGCACCACCCACTTGATGTCATCGGTCACCATCTCCGCCAAGTACCTCTCCCAACCGTTGAGAGTCATGCCCTCGAACCTCTCATCCATACCTCTAATACGGTGCATCCATGGGGTCACCGCCGAAGAAACCGCTGGCTTGTTCACTCGGAGCCTTTCTTGCAACCACATGGTCGAAAGTCTATCACTGCCGCACGGTATCCCGCCATAAACCGCAAGATGAGGAATCCCACAAATGAGCTCCCCAAGGATGGCCGGTACAATGTCATGTCCCGAACGAGCCGCATTCACCATGGTCAAACATCCCTCACTAGCACATCCGACTTCGGAAGGGAAAAGAATAGAAGCAAATAAACACAAGGCAAGATGGTCCAAAGAACGGTCCGAGGTCACATCCGCATGCATAAAGTGCCTTGGCATCCAAGAAAGGTCGACGTAGCCACCTCTAGCATACTTACCAAGGTCATCTGCAGGCACACCAAAGGCTATCAACTTGTCATGCAAAGAAATAAAATCAAAGGGCAATGCAAGTGTACCCTTCCCTTCACAACCGCAAAGCGCCTTGATGTCTTCATAAGTGGGTACCATCTCATTAAAAGAAAAGTTGAAAACATGAAGAGTGTCGTTCCAAAACTTCCCGTAAGCTTGCAAGAGGTTAGTGTTGGAGTTCATGTGCAAGAATGACCAAAGACACTTGATCCCATAGCGCTTCTCAAATTTCCTACGACAAGGACAGGATATCTTGGCAACCCACTTCTCCAAAGATGTTATGAAAGCTCCTTTTTCAAGTCTAGAAAACCTCGCATTGTGATCCATGACAAAAGAAGAGCAAGTTGATGATTGGAACTCAAAATTGACCAAAAGAGCTGCTGGTATGAAGTTGAATAGGACACAAACTCCCATTAAATACTACACAACTCCCGATTCTTGCCAGGAAAAGGAAAACCGGAGGCGGTGCAGGATCTGGCCATGCGGCCACATATGCCCTTGGCCCTGCGGCCGATATTGTCCTTGGCTAGGCAGCCAACTTCGTCCTAGGCCACGCGGCCAACATTGCTCTGGGCCTCGCCATGGCCATGCGGCCAACATCGCTCCATGCAGAAATCCAGTTTGTTTCCTCCCACTCCGTGACGGATCCATGCAACTACGTACCTGCCCCCTTCCATAGCTCATGCATTGTATAAAATTAGGAACATTTGTAAAATAACTAGTTTGCACAAGTAGGCTCCCACAATAAAATTGCATTTTTAGAACATAATATACATACATGCATTTTATACATTGGTTCTATACATACATATCCCTCTGCTCTCTACTAGCTAACAGTGTAGGAAATAAAGATGGACCCCGCCTAATCAGAATCTTCCTCTGTGGTGTCTCCACGCCGCGTTAAAGCCCGAGAGCTACCGGCACCCGAACTCCGTCCCCGGACCGCTCGACCACCAATGTGAGAAGAGACCGCTCACGACGCTGGGGTGACGCAACGTCGTCCCTCTGACAAGTACATGAATGGTACGCTTCCCTCAGTAAGCGCATCAACACGTTCTCCCGCCGAGCTGAACGGATATATGTCTCCCGAGTCACCTGAAAGGGAAGCCAAGGCAAATGATTACAATGCAGAAAGAAATAGGTGTGTGCAAACATGAATAATATAAAGCACAAAGCCGTACCCCAGCGTCGGGCGGAGGAATGAATGTCTCCTCAACAAGATCTGCATCAGTCGGCTCCAAGCTAAGCTCCACCTCCCGACCGCCCCTCATCGCTCTCACGCTACTCGAGCGAAGGGGCATGTCAACCAAAGGTCTAATCCTACCTACATAACGGGCCGAGCTCGATCCATCTCCCGATAACATCCTAGCCCGAACCTGAGGGCTGATCAGCCGTGTCCGCACGTAGCCGGCATAGTCATCACTCCCTCTGTAATGCTCTGCCGGAGTAGGAGCCAAGAAAGTCGCCAACCTCGCGGGACGGAGCATATCCCGAGGAGGGTCATAAGGAGCCCATGGTAACGCACCAGCCCTGTACTGACGAACCACCCTCTCTCCGAGATACATGGCCTCCCCGGTGAGACCCACAAGCAGAACCCTAGAGGCGGTCAACTCCACTCCATAAGGACCCACCGAAGCCTCATTGGACGGACTCCATGGTAAAATCTAACCCCGATGGGCTCAGACATCGCGAACACCCTCCTCAGATCAGCAGCATCCACCATCTTCCTATCCCGGTTTCTGCGGGGAGGAGCCCTGTTGCCTTTACACCAGTACGACATGATGGGAACAACCTTGTTGGCACTCATCACCAACTGAAAAGGGGCGACACCGAAGATCTCGTACACCCAAGCCTGTGTATACAATGAAAAAGGACATTTCAGACCAAAAGATAGAGCGGAAATCTCAACAATGTGAAAAAAGAAAGGTAGTCAAGAGCATACCTCAAAGGCGAACTGAAACCCGTCAAAGGCCGACGAGCTAGCCCTCGAGCAATGGTCCAAAGCCCGGTAAATCTCAGCCAAACCGGCTCCGCCCCAAGAAATCCCACCGACTAGGTCCAAGTCCACGAGAGCCCCTAGCAGTGAATACCGGCAGACAGTAGCCCCACTCGGAAACAAGATCTCTGAAAAGCTGTACCATAAGAACAGCCGAACCAAACAATCCAAATCATACTCCCCCTACCAAAAGCTTCAATAGCCACCTCCACCAAGCGATTCACCTTCCCGGCCTCCACTCCATAACCCTTGACACCTCCTCCCAGGTCGGTGTCGACTACCAGCAGAGCCTGTCTATAGTCCCGCCGCTCCGCCAAGCTCTCATCAAAAGGCAAAGGGGTACCAGTAAACCTCAACCCTGTGATGGCCGCAAAATCCGTCGGCGTGATGGTAATCTCTCCCCAACTGAAGTGGAAGGTATGGGTGGTATCCCACCAGAACTCCCGGCACACCTCTATCACCGCTGCCACCTTCAAGGTAGCCCCGACCATGCGGACACTGTCAAAGAATGGGCCAAAGCCCATAGCCTCGATCCGAGCACGCAAACCGCCCGGTCCCTCCGGCAGGGATGCCCACAGTTTGCCCACAGTCACTGTGGACCCATGAGCCTTGATCCTCTGCAGGTAAACACAGCACAGGTACGTTACCATTCTAGCAATCTACAATTCTAGCAATTTAAATTCTAGCATTCCATTATTCTAGCATTTCATATTATGTACATAAAACATACAAATGTGCGAGAAGGAGAGGAGTGAAAATTCGAAATTTACCTCTCGCGTCTCCGGAAGCCCCATCGACCAATGACGCTCCGAGTCGATGTAAAAATCGTAATCTTGGTCGAACGTAGACCACAGCAGATTATCGTGATAATTCCGAGTCGCGGCCCGTGGTCTCAAACCACCCTGTAGAACCAAGGGCACTGCTTCAAAGCCCGCTCCTAGGTCAGCCCCTATATTTCCCTCGCCCTCAGCATCACCGTGCCTCTCTCCTTGTTGTTCTTGTTGTGGAAGCATATACCCACCTTTGCCCAAAAAATCCTTGAATAATGCCTCATTGATCCAATCTGCCATAGCTTCAAGAAATATGTGAAATGAAGTCTTCAAAATTATCAAAATCCGAGCCTTCTCTCTCTAAAAAACTCAATTTTCTCTCTCTAACTCGTCAACAATGGAGGAAGGAGGAAGAAGAAAGAAGAAAGAAGAAAGAAGGAGAAGAGGGAGGGTTTCTGGTGATGTGACCAAGAGTCAGCCCGCCGGCAACCTTGGCCACGCGGCCACTTATGCGCTTACAACCCCAGCCGTCAGATCAGCAATCCGCGTGAAGGAGATCTGACCACTCAGCGGTCTTGGCCACGCGGCCACTATTGCAATTCAGTATGATTGGCCACGCGGCCAACCTTGTCCCTTTAGATAAAATTCCATTTTTGCCCCTGATCTTTTCCCCTTAATTCATTTTAAATGCCCTTAGCACTATTTTGACTGATATTCGTTACCTTTGGGTACGGAAAGCCCCTTAAAATTTCCATTCTTCACCGAATATTTTCTTAGGATTCGTATGATTACAGAGACTTCGGCGCCTCTATGTCATATGCGTCCTAGATCGATCGTAGTTGGCAGAAGCCTCGGTATTTCTGTTTGCGAGAGATCCAGCATCTATTAGGGTTCGTATGGTTGTAGAGACTTCGGCGCCTCTATGACATACGTATCCTTGATCAATCGTGGTTGGCAGAAGCCTCGGCGTTTCTGTTTGCAAGAGATCCAGCATCTATTATTAGGATTTGCATGATCGTAGAGACTTTGGCGCCTCTATGACATACGTATCCTTGATCGATCGTGGTTGACAGAAGCCTCGGCATTTTCTGTTCGCGAGAGATCCGACATCTATTACTTTAGCGCAATCGGCAGGAACCCTGGCGATCCTGATTTCGTTTACCATTCCATCCTGGGATTATTTAGACGACGTAGTCTTTATTTTTCCCAAATAACTTCATTGCTTATGAAGGTTCGTTCTTCATACAAGATAGTATTCGTAGGTTTATTATCCACAGTAGAAGTTCGATGTCTCGTCTTTCCCCAATGTCTCAGAACTACGACCGGCTTGATTCCTCCGAGGATACGTAGGAAACCTGAAAAGGTTCAGCCATCCGATCGACGTGGTCATCTATCATCCCCAGCAGATGCACTTTCCCCAGCAGAAGACGTTGCTCCCCATCAGAGGACAGTCATTCTCAATTTCCCCATAAGATTTGAACTACGTTTGGCTTGATTCCCCCGCGGATACGTAGGTCGCCTGTCAAGGTCCAGCCGTTCCCTTACCTTTCATCTGTTTTGAAACTCATGTTTCAGAACGGTTCCTTCTTTTATCGTCGACCCTACATTGCCTTGCAAGAAGCGTCACCGAGGGGCTACTGTTAGTACCCGACCTGAAAATGAGTTTATTAGGACTTTCCCAAAAATATAAGGACTTTATAGGAATTAGAAACCCTGCAAAGACTTGTCCCGGATTCCCGAAATATCTCATTTATGACAAAATCTATCAAAATAGGTAACAAATGGTTTCCTTAAAACCATGCAGAAACCCTAGCTTAAGAATCAAGTCAGCCTGCAACCTTGGCCACGCGGCCAACATTGTTGCACGTTGATCTTGGCCACGCGGCCACTCTTGTCACCGGCTTCAACCATGGCCAGGTGGCCAACCTTGCGCTGGATGATCCTGACCATTAGATCTTCTCATCAGTTTACTATATAAACCAATTCCATTCCATTGGTTTAGGGTCCGATTTTGAGAGCTCTAAGTACGAATTTTGGAGTTCTTAAACACTATTTTGCTCTCTAATTAGCATTCAAACACTCAAGAAGATCCAAGGTTTATTTCTTGCCAACATAGGTAAGTTTTCTAACTTTTTCTTCGTGTTCTTGCATTATTTTTAATGTAGATATTTTATATTCATGTTCGTACATGTTTATTCATAGTTTCTTCATATGCTTTGCATGCTCATTCATATGCTCATAATATGTTCTTCGCGTGTTCTTCATGTTCATAGATTAAAACCTTATTTATGCTATATTTAGGGTTGTGATCTTCATAATTACATGTTATTTCATAGCCGATGATGATCGAGGGTTCATCAACCCGAGGATGATCTAGGAACTACTTCTAAACCCTAATCTTTAGGTAATTCCCCCCTCATTATGCATGATCCCGATTCTTCTGCCTATTCTAAATTCTCTGCAAACTACACTGACCTGAGCTTCTCACATTGAGAGGAACGTAGGCAATCTTCGGATCCGGTCTAAATCACTAACACACTACTAACACATTCATCATGATAGAAAGACCGATCAATTCGGGCAATAGGAGTGATAACGTTCAATATTCTTCTCTTGTTGTAATTTGACCCCCAAACCCACTAAAAATGCTTTTTTCAATGTTTTGGCTTTAATTAAAACGGCGTGGCGACTCTCATAATTTTAATGTCGTTAAGAATATTCCCTTTGTAAATAAAAATAATCACAAGATACTTCCCATGCGTCGCTTCATCGGAAAGGGGTATTCACACAAATGCAGTTGTTTCTCAGTACAAATTTATTCTCACAAACACAAAAGAGATCTACATCAACAACTAAGCCTTAAGTGGTCATCGAGGCATAAAAATAATCCCTCCATGGTCATTTCTGCAGCGTCAACCATGACACCCCAATGCAATGACGTCCCACATGATAGCAGCATTTAGAATCCCACAATTGTCATTAAGGTGAAAGCTAATGACATAGGATTCACAACATTTTCAACGGAAAGGAAGTCTCGTTGGAAGGAGAAGAAAGGTCTGAGAAATTGGCGTCTCCAAACTGGAACCTGCGTTGTAGTGTTCGATGAAGGGCATCCAAAGACACCTTGTGGTTATTGAGGCACAAAAGTAAGCACCTCTATGGTTACTTTGGCACCAAAAACACCTTATGGTCATCGAGGCATAAAAGTAAGCACCTCGTGGTCATTTTGGCACCGCAGCACCTTCATCTAAAGACACCCTATGGTCATTGAGGCACAAAAGTAAGCACCTCTATGGTCATTCCGGCATCAACAAAACTGAAGATGGTTTGTCAACAACAGCAGGGTATATTCAGAATTGGATCAAGGACATTGATTCCTCAGTATGGGTTACTCTTTAAACTCTAAACCTTTCCTTACTGCAGTATTGCTTTCAAAATGATTTTCAAAATACCTCAAGCGACCGTTTTTTCATGTTTTTGGAGTCGAAATAGGTTTGGTCTTATTTCTTTCCGAGGAATACGTAGGCAGATATCTAGCACGACCATACCCCGAGTTCTAAATGGTGTCTTTTCTATCGACGACGTTACTTCTTTTATAAGTATCATCGCCGAGAAGCTCTGTAGACACCCCATTTTGAATACTCTCTCATAATTACACTACTTCTGTGTCTCGCCTTTGATTTGGGTCAAACCTCGTTAAGTTTGACATGTCTCATTAAGTTTCTAACTGACTTCATTAGTTAGGGGCCAAAATGAACATTAAAACTTAGGCAGAGGGCAAAATTGTGATTCCAGCATAAGATTCCTCGTACGAGACATCTAATGTCTCGTACAAGACACCCCCCTTAACAGACGATTTTTCAGCAGTTTCCTTATTGAACTCAACCTCGTTTCTTGGCAAACACTCCACAATCCGGGAAAGAAAGGAAGGACGATCTGAGAGTCCAAAAACAACTCCTTGGGAATTGAGTCTTTGATTCCCATCCATAAACAACTCCTTGGCTTGATCCCTAACCCTAAGTCACCAAAATCATATAAATATAGGGGTCCTTGAACTAAAAAAGGGTCGGTCGGTCCGAAAGATAATTACTCTCTACCTATCACTCAAAACACCTTTATATCAGTACCATAAAGGTAACCCACGAAATTCTTGAAGTCATAACACAATTCAAGTCAAGCTTTTGGATCATTAAGGCCTTTTGTCAAGGCCATCCATAAGATTATCGAAGAACGCTTAGGTATATTCCTTTGTTTTCTCCTTTCTCATCTTCTTCTTTGCTTTGAAGTGGTGTAATTCTATCAAAAGGAACAGCCTAGAGCCTCTCCAATTCATGGAGATGGTCTTGAAGCACATGATCCAACATTCCAAATAAATAAGATATTATTTGTTTGGTTCTCTTTGTACACAATTTGCATAATTTTAAAACGATGATGATGTTTTCGTAGCAAGACCAATCCTAGATTGGGTGGATTGGGTGCTCCTTGACCTTCCCAATCCAGAACTTAACCCCCAAACCCAAAGATATTGATTTGTGAAATCACAACTTCTTTCTTGGAGAGAGAAAATACACATATTATACTAGGGTTATTAGGTTTGATTATTCGCAATCATCAAACCATAGTAATCAAAGGGAGCAATCGAAGAATCGTTCGTCACCAAGTTTTTTCAATCTGAAGGACCTATCAGTCAAGTCAAGAAGAGTTCTTGAATCCGTTCGACGTGTGGATCACCGGTAGAGGGAGAAAAGGGTGCGCGCTCACAATATTATTCGAGAAATCGTTGATAGATGAAACGTGAATATATGCAGAGTACCAACTAAAGATAATATTGCTGACCCATTGATAAAGGGTCTTCCGCAAGCGAAGCATGATGGTCATGTTAGGTCTATGGGTATTCGATACATTAATTAGGCCTAGTGCAAGTGGGAGATTGTTGGTGTATATGCCCTAGGCACGTTATTTGAACGATTAATGTTATCATTTGCTTTACGCTTTATTAATGATATTGAATGTTTGATTATTATATCTTTTGCATATTTATTATAATAATCTCCGTCCCTAGTAATTATGATTAAATACTATTATTGTAACGACCCGAAAACCCGTCTCTATTTTCTTAGTAATAAATATTTATTTAATTATTTATTTATTTATGGGTGTGTTGGTCCCAGAGGGCAACAAGGGTATAGAACCGCTAGAGGGGGGGTGAATAGCGGTCCGAAACTTTTTCGAAAATACCCTTAAAATCAACCGAGTACTTATCAGTTTGGCCAACTGCGGTTCAAAGCACAAGAACCGAACTGATAAAATGCACAGCAGAGTTTGCGGTTTCGCCAAATATGTTAGTTAAAGAGTTGGGAGGTTTGACTCGGGTTGAGAAAACACTATGATGCAACAGAATAGTTAAACTTAAAGTTTAAAGGAAAACACAATTCATCTTTCAAGTCATTTCGTATATGGAAACAAGTTCAAGACCACAAACAAGAAAGATAAATATCACGACAGAAAATAAAGATCCAACACACAAATTGAAGAGGTTCGTTCTTAAATGAACTACGTCCTCTACCTAGATGGTTAGTCTAGGATTTTCTAATAGCTATGAGACTTGTATTAATTTAGAGGAGATTTTACAAGATGAACCTAAACTCTAAACAATAAGTCTAACCTAAGCTATAATAACAACCGGTGTTTTCGAAGTATATAATCTATGTGATCATATAAATCGGGTGTGTGTGTGAAAAGAAATCAAATGCTCGAAGTATCTAAATGATGGTTGAGCTGATGGAATTCTTTCGGTGTAAATGCTAAGTATGAACGGTTGTTAGGCTTGAAGCTTTGATGAAGAACTGGGTTTGCAATGGAGATGGTTTGAAGATATGAATATCTGGGTTTAAATCTTCAAAGCAAACTTGAATACTTGGGAATGAATCTCTTGAAGCTCAGCAACCTTCATTGTTGAATAATGAAGGCTATTTATAGGCAGAGCACCCTTGTGACCGTTGGGTAAAGATTTGAATCAAATCTGAAGGGTACAGTGCTGTCGAAATCCCATTGGTTGAGCTGTCATTTTCGTCCTTGGTTTTGTCTTGTAGTCCTAGGTAGTTGTTGCACCACTACCTGACAATTGTCCTTTGTTGCAGAAAGGACCAACGGTAAACAATTCAAACTGATAGACAAACTGACATTCCTTGCAGAAACTCCAAGTTAACTTAGAGTTACTTTGACATGACATAACAACATCCTTTTATGATCAAAAAGGGAATGTTTGTCTAAGGAATAAATGACATATCTTTAATTCTTCAATAACTGCTTTTCGGTTTCACCAATCATAGGGGCGGTTTGAAGAATGATCTTGATGGGCGGTTTCATCAAACATGCAAACTGCAGTTTGATGAAAACTGAAGGGCTCCATGCTGGCGGTCTCAAGATGACGGCTTGAAGCACTAAACCGCTAATAATACAACCGAACTATACTCAGCCTAGTCAATCAAAAATCTAGAAATGGACTTATCTAAAAATTGAAGTAGAACTTCATTACATGCGGTCCTAAAGTCCATAAAAAGACACGTGGCATGGATCAATCAAATGAAGGTGGGTGTACTAACAATGAATCCTAACAATCTCCCCCTATTTGATTGATGCCATTACCACACTATGATAATAGCAAAACATTGTACTTGGTAAGAATCATGTCAGAAATAAATTTCATGAAATTGCATGTCCCAAGTCAATGCACACACTATGCTAGATCATAGATTTCTAATCTATCAAAAACAAAGGAAATGAAGAAAAGATAGAAAACAAAATACAATCAGATGCATAAAAGATGATATGATTTTGAGAATCAGAAGTGCATGTTTAAACTGAATGTTTAAAACATAATGCACTAAAAAGTATTTTAATGATGACTGTAGTGCATGAGGTTTTAAGAAATACAAGCATTGTTTCACAAACAAGCAGTTTGAATAAACAAAGTTTTGGAAACAGAATGCTATGCAGTCATTCTCATTATAATTCAATCATAAAGGATAGTAACTTACAATGTATGAATTACAAGAGACATTAAAAAGAAAGACTACGAAATGAAATCTAGTCTACTTCATCTGCAACAGAACCCCTTGCAGCAGCAGCATCATCTGCGGTTTGGTTCTGAACGGTTTGAGCGTCTTGAGCAGATTGTTCTTCTGCAACTTGAGCATCAACAGCAGGGGCGGTTTGATCAACATTTCTAGAACCGGATCCACGGGTGGTTTCAAAAAAAAAGTCAGCTGCACGAAGTCGAACTTCAGTCGGTTCACCAATCTTTAATTCAATTGCAGCGGCTTGCTTGACAAGTTTCCCAGTTCTATGCAGGATAAGTTCTGAAGAATCAAGTGCATGCTGGGCCAGAATGTCAAGTTTCTCAACAACAGATTGAAGTGATGCATCAACGGCTTGAAACTTTAAGTTGCAAAGATCATTGTTGGTTCTGACAAGATCTTTAAGAGCCAGTTGATTTTCCAAAATTAAGTTCAGTCTCTCATCTAGCTGTTGTTGTCTTGACCTATCATCAAATCTCTCATTCACTCTCTCCCCCTTAATGGCATCAAGATCAGATTGTAAAGTGAGGAGATGAGTGCCAAACCGAGAAGTGGCGGTTTGCTGATGAACTTGAATATTCCTAACCGCATCTATTAAATCAGCGGTTGTAGCATGAAGAGGTAGAATTGGATAGGAAGGAATTGAAGAGGGCGGTTCATCAGAAGGAATGTAGTCAGGAATGTGCTCATCACTAGAAGTATCATCATCAGAAATTTGGATGGCATCATCAGACTGATGGGATGAAGAAGGCATTTTGGCTTTACCTTTCAAGAGAATGTGTGCCTCTTCTAAAGTTTGACCCATAGAAACCCTAATGGCGGTTTCAAGTTCTATGGGATCAAAAGGAAGGAAAAAATGATAAGCAATAATATCGGTTTGAGGAGGAGAAGGAGGAGGAGGAGGAGAAGGAAGAGCAACATATCTCATATATTCATCATAGAGAAAGATGGAAGGGGAAGGCACAAGGAATAATCTATAGAGATTGGGAATGCAGAGACAATTAAAGAATAGAAAGAATTGGGAGGCTAGAGTGGGATCCATGAGTACCTGATAGGAAATCTCTCCCATCAATTGTTCTGCAACTGAAAGAATTATCTTCTCAACTGCGGCTTCCATCTCATCCTTGGGAAAAATAGCATAAGGATTAGGGCGGCCAGCCTTCAAGAATCTGTCTTCGGCTTTGGCGGCGGCACGAGCATGGGCTCCAGCCCTTCTTTCCCTAGAGGTTTCAGTCTTGAACCGCTTCAAGTAGGAAGCTAGTTCAGCAGCACTTTTCCTTTTCCTAGTCTTCGGTTTAATGAATGAAATCGATGGCGGAGCAGATGGAGAAACTGAAGACTGAGCCATCGGTTGGACCGACGTAGAAACCGAAGGTTGAGCAGATGAAAGAACTGGTGAAGGTTGAAGCTACAGCATATGGTAAGTCTGGAGATGAAGATGGAGTATGTTCTGGTGGTGAATGATCCCTTTTGTAGTCAGCCTCACTAAAGTCTACGGCTACTGGTGGCCTTGACTGCCAATGTTCCACATAATCACTTTTCTTCACCAACTTTCTCTTCTTCTTTGGCGGTTGAACCTCAAGAACTTCATCTTCTTGCTCAGGTTCACCAAGTGCCTCAGACATATCAGTCTGCTCAGGCAATGCTACAGCCTCAAACTCATCAGTTTGCTCAGGCTGAACCGTAATGGTAGCACATCGGTTTGATCAACAAGAACCGCAGCCTCAGACATTTCGGTCTGCTCAGGCTCGGTTTGAGAGGATGGTTTGAGGTTTGGGAAGGCTTTGAAAATTTCAGCCAACTGTTCTTCAGAGAATTGAACAGGTGGCGGTTTAGAAGTGGAAGGTTTAGGAGGAGAAGGGATAGGAAGGAAAAGATGAGGTGATGGGATGAGTTCTCGAATGGATTTAGCTTTGGCAGCTTTAAGAGAACTGGCATCCATGGCAAAGTTGATGGATTTCTCCACATTTTGATGTACTGGAGAGAGAGGTTTAATTTTAGGTTTGGGAATTGAGGGTTTAGAAGTGATGGGTTTGGAAAGGGTATGAGATAGTCTGATGAGGGGAAAAGAGGTTGAAGAAGATGAAGGTTTTGATGACGGTTTGGATAATGGTTTAGGAGGCGGTTTGGATAAGTCTGATTTGGTAATAATTGGAGGGATTTGAGCAGTTCCCTTTCTTTTCCTTGGAGCAGCGGTTTCCTTGGGACGAGCCGCAGGTATAGACCGAACTGCAGGCTCCCCCTCAACCGCAGACTCCCCCTCAGCCTGTACCGCGGTCTGAGCTAACTGACTTAACCCCAGTCGGTTTAAAGTAGCAGTTTGACCTTCATTCCTTAGCATCGTTGCATGGGCCTGATCAGCAATGGCACCAGCATACGGTTTCCCAGATTTGTTGAGCTGAGCCTCAGGAAATGGGCCACGTTCGGCTTCAGGAAGAGGGTCCTCATTCCAAACTGTTTGAGCGTACCGCCATCTAAATGCGGTTCTGAAGGCGTCAAGTTTAGATAATCCAAAGATAGATTTTTCAATTGGATCCAACCAATAGTCCTTGTTTTCAGCAGAGAACTTGAAAATGGCAGTATCTTGATGCAGGAACTTAGTCAGCAACCTGCAATGAGTTCTGACCTTGGATTTTCCAGCGGCTTTAGCAGCATGGAGGCAGTTTAGAGCATTTATGATCTCCTTCATCACAACCTTGGGCCAGTGTAGTTTCTTCCCTTTAAGAATGGCCACACAGTAAGCATACTGTTCACTTGTAAAGTTGTTGTGGTTTCCATTCTTGCACATGACTCCAGAATCTACCAATTCACATAGATGAGCCATTACCTCTCCAAAGTCTTTTTTGGAGGAATTCTTGGTGGAGAAAGAATTAACTCCAATCAACTCCATTGTAGTATTGCTTAGAAGTTCCGGTTTTATCCCCATAACTCCAGAGTTCTCAAGACCAGCTAGAACTGCGATCTTGGAAGCGGTTAGGATCACTTCTTTGCCACAGACGGTGGACTTGATGGCATCTTCAAATTTCATTTCTCCGGATTCCAGATCCCTTATCGGTTCTCCTCTTACATCTAGTAAGGCAGCCTTTGTAGAGATCCCATTCTCAAAAAATTCGGCGCAGATAATAGTAACAAACTGCGGTTCATCCATAAGAAATAGAGGGAGCAGCTTTGCATCATTCAGCATTTTGAGGAGCTTCCTTCCAACTGCATCTTGTTTAATTTCATCCTGTAGTATCCTAGAACCGGGAACAAAGTTTGAGGGATCCTGAAAAGTTTTCTAAGTTAGAAATAGCTTAAAGAATGATAGTTTGAATCCTTAAGCAAACCGCGGTTTGATTAAGTCCTACAAACTATAACAAGGAATCCTAACAATGAAAACATACGGTTCAAGGAGAGTAAGGGTAAAAATGTAAAAACAAAGAATGAATGAACAGTGAAGACAAAACGAATCAAAGAGGGAAAATTTTGAAAAAGAGTTTGAATGCATGAAGAACACGAAGAACAAAGTATGAATATGCAAAACACAATCTTAACCAAAATATGGATAAATTGTACCAAAATGATCACAAAGGGCAGATTCTAACAAAGTTCTAAATAAACCAAGACAACTAACAACATATGAACCCAGAATCTGCAAAATTTCGCAAGAACACCAAATGACCCCAAAATCGATTTTGCAAAATTGAACACAAATCTTAAAACAAAGTAACCAAACAGTATATTTAAGTAAATGCGATCACAAACCAACCAAGAAATTGAAGAAAAAGCATAAAATGATCAAAGGAAGATGAACAAGCTTTTAAGCTTCAACAATGGCGGATAAATGAAATATACTGAGTTAGGGTTCAAAAATTCATACCATATCAGGCTTCGATGGTTTGGACGATGTAGAAAAAGAAGCAAGATCAATTGATTTCTTTGGTGCCATTAAACAATTTTTGTTTAAGTAAGAAAATTTTGAGTGAGAACAGAGAGAGAGAGAAGTGCGTACAGAAGAGAGAGAAGGTGTTTTTGCTAAAAAGAGTAAGAAGGTAAAAAGATAAATTGAAAAATGGTTTGTCTTTTATACTCAATTAACCACCTCGGGTAGTGGAGCGGGCATGACGACTGAAGGAAACTCAACCGTCAGTGTACCTGTCGATTCGCATTCAATGCGGCAGAGATAATTGCAAAAAGGTCCTTAAAGAATGAAGTGACATAAAGTAGGGACCAAAATGCAATTTCATACCTGAGCGGTTTTGCGTAAACCGACTTACCTTTTCCTCATTATCGGTTTTTATAAAACCGATATCTTTCAGTAGAGAAAACCGAAACCTTGCTTTGACAATTCGGCTTGGATAAAACTGAAGTTGTTCTTCTTGACTCTTCGGTTTGAGTGGAATCTTTAGCCGAACCATTTTGTTGCGGTTTTGTCGATTGAACCGCAAGCTATTTGCATTTTCTTAATAGAGCTAAAATACTTAACAAAAATTATTAGAACAAAAATAAATAGGCATGAATTATATTAAGTAAGTTCCAGCATACCCATTTCTCCTCGTAAATGAAAGAACCTAGAATTTTCAAGCGGTTTGGTGAGAATATCTGCAATTTGATCGTCGGTTCCCACCTTTGCTAGAAAAATGTTCTTCTTTTCAACATGATCTTTGAGGAAATGATATCTTATGTCAATGTGCTTGGTTTTTGAGTGTTGTACTGGATTGTTGGAGATTGATATTGCTGCAGTACTATCACAGTAGATAGGGCAGTTCTTCTCAAATACTTCATAGTCTTCCAACTGCTATTTCATCCAGAGAATTTGAGAGCAACAGCTTCCAGCCGCAATATATTCAGCTTCAGCGGTTGAGACTGAAACCGATGCTTGTTTCTTGCTGGACCATGATACAAGCCGTGTTCCAAGGAACTGACAAGTACCACTTGTGCTCTTTCTGCTTATCTTACATGCTGCAAAGTCAGCATCTGAATAACCTAATAGATCAAATGAAGATTCTTTGGAGTACCAAAGTCCAAGGTTAACAGATCCACATAAATATCTAATAATTCTTTTAACAGCAATAAGATGAGATTCTCTAGGGTTAGCTTGAAATCTAGCACAAACACAAACACTGAACATGATATCTGGCCTACTAGCAGTTAAGTAAAGTAAAGAGCCAATCATACCTCGGTAGAGAGTCTGATCAACTTTCTTACCTCGTTCATCTTGATCCAAACTGCAGGCCTTTTGCATTGGGGTATCAACTGGCTTAGCGGTTTCAAGCCCAAATTTCTTGATCAAATCTTTGGTATATTTGGCTTGGTTGATAAAGATTCCATCATGACATTGCTTGATTTGGAGTCCAAGAAAGAATGTCAACTCTCCCATCATACTCATCTCAAATTTACCTTTCATAAGCTTCTCAAACTTAACACACATAGTCTCATTAGTAGAATCGAAAATAATATCATCAACATATATTTGAACTAATAATGAATGACCTTTGTGTTTAGCAATAAATAGGGTTGTATCAATTTTACCTCTAGAGAAGCCTTGTTCAATAAGAAATTTAGATAGAGTGTCATACCATGCTCTTGGAGCTTGTTTGATTCCATACAAGGCCTTCTTGAGCTTGAAGACATGATTAGGATATTTGTTGTCTTCAAATCCTGGTGGTTGAGCTACATAAACTTCTTCTTGTAGTTCACCATTCAGAAATGCACTCTTCACATCCATTTGATATAACTTGAATTTCTTGAAGGAGGCATAGGCCAGGAACAATCTAATGGCTTCAAGTCTGGCTACAGGGGCAAAGGTTTCATCATAATCAATCCCTTCTTCTTGCCTATAACCTTAAGCAACCAACCTTGCTTTGTTTCTTGTAATAGTACCATTTTCATCCATCTTATTTCTGTATACCCATTTTGTTTCAATTACAGTGTGATCTCTGGGCCTTGGAACTAGAGTCCAAACTCTGCATCTTTCAAACTGATTAAGCTCTTCTTGCATTGCAGCTACCCAACTTGGATCACTTAGAGCTTCATCTACCTTCTTCGGTTCCATCTAAGATAACAGTGCGGTTGAGAACAAACTGTGGTTATCTCTATGAGTTAAGCTTCCAGTTTGAACACCAGAACTGATAGGACCTATAACATTAGTTGTTGGATGGTCTCTATGCTCATTGATTTCTGGAGGGAGGTCTTCATGAACCACTATTTCTTGAAGATTTTCCAGAGGGGACTCTTCTTGATATTCATTGAAATCTTCATTGAAGGTGATGTTTGGAACTGGATCAACGGTTTGAATGGGATCACAAGAATGCGGTTCTACAGCAACACCTTCGGTTTGATTTGGAGCGGCTGGAGAACCTAATGGAGCGGTTTGAATAGGTTGTTCATTTGCGGTTGCATGATTAGGGTAAGATGTACCTGTCTCAAAACCACTAAAATCATCAGCAACATTTGGAGCCATATGTGGCTCAAGAAGATTATATTCATCAAATGTAACATGGACTGACTCTACAATTTTTAAAGATGTCTTATTGAAACAACGAAAAGCTTTGGAGTGTTTTGAATAACCAACAAAAATACCTTCATCGGCCTTAGCATCAAATTTACCTCGATGTTCTTTGCCATTATACAAGATGTAGCACTTGCATCCAAATATCTTGAAGAAGGCAATGTTGGGTGATCTGCCTCTCCACAATTCATAAGGAGTCTTGTTGTGAACTTTGATTATTAGGGAGCGGTTCTAAGTGAAACATGCGGTATTGACAGCTTCGGCCCAGAAGTATTTGGGAAGCTTTGCTTCTGCAATCATGGTCTTCCCGGCTTCAATCAAAGTCTTGTTCTTTCTTTCTACAACTCCATTCTGTTGTGGAACCCCAGCGGCAGAGAAGTTATGATCAATTCCATGATCATCACAATATTGGGCAACACCATTGTTTGTAAATTCGGTTCCATTATCTGAACGCACGGCAACAATGTCATCCAATTTCTGAGTTTGTGTGAATACGTGTGTTTGAATTTGAGAATATTCATAGTAACATTAAAATATAAGAGTCGCCACGCCGTTTTAATTATAGCCAAAACATTGAGAAAAAGCATGTTTAATGGGTTCGGGGGTCAAATTACAACAAGAGAAGAATATTGAACGTTATCACTCCTATTGCCCGAATGATCGGTATTTCTATCATGATGAATGTGTTAGTAGTGTGTTAGTGTTTTAGACCAGATCCGAAGATTGCCTATGTTCCTCTCAATGTGAGAAGCTCAGGTCAACGTAGTTCGAGAAGAATTTAGAATAGGCAGAAGAATCGGGATCATGCATAATGAGGGGGGAATTACCTAAAGATTAGGGTTTAGAAGTAGTTCCTAGATCATCCTCAGGTTGATGAACCCTCGATCATCATCGGCTATGAAATAACATGCAAACATGAAGATCGCAACCCTAAATATAGCATAAATAAGGTTTTAATCTATGAACACGATGAACATATGAAGAACATATATGAACATATGAATAAACATGCGAAGCATATGAAGAAACTATGAATAAACATGCAAGAACATGAATATTAAAGATCTACATTAGAAATAATGCAAGAACGTGAAGAAATAAGTTAGAAAACTTACCTATGTTGGCAAGAAATAAACCTTGATCTTCTTGGAGGTTTGAATGCTAATTAGAGAGCAAAATTGTGTTTAAGAACTCTCAAATTCGGATCCCCCTAAACCAATAGCATGAGATTGGTTTATATAGTAAACTGAGGGGAAGATCTGATGGTCCAGATCATCCGGGGCGGATGTGCGCCGCGTGGCCAATATTGAGGGCGGCGGCGAAAGTGGCCGCGTGGCCATCGTTGCGCGCTGACTTGAAATTCAAGCAAGGGTTTTACTGTTCATACAAGGCAACCCTAAATGTCCATATTTAATGTTTTCTAGAACATTGAGCTATTTTTGGGAATCCGGGACAAGTCTTTGCAAGGTTTCTAATTCCCATAAAGTCCTTGTATATTTGGGAAGGCCCTAATAAACTCATTTTCAGATCGGGTACTAACAGTAGCCCCTCGGCAACGCTTCTTGCAAGGCAATGGAGGGTCGATGATAAAAATAGGAACCGTTCTGAAACATGAGTTTCAAAACAGAGGAAAGGTAAGGGAACGGCTGGACCTTGACAGGCGACCTACGTATCCGCGGGGGAATCAAGCCAAACGTAGTTCAAATCTGATGGGGAAATTGGGAAGGACTGTCCTCTGATGGGGAACAACGTGTTCTCCTGGGGAAAATGCACTTGCTAGGGATGAGAGATGACCATGTCGGTCGGGTGGCTGAACCTTTTCAGGTTTCCTACGTATCCTCCGAGGAATCAAGCCGGTCGTAGTTCAGAGCGATTAGGGAAAAGCGAGCCATCGGACTTCTGCTAGGGATAATAAACCTACGGGCACTATCAGGATCGCCAGGGCTCCTGCCGATTGTGCTAACGAAACGCCGAGGCTTCTGCCAACCACGATCGATCAAGGATACGTATGTCATAGAGGCGCCGAAGTCTCTACAATCATACGAATCCTAATAATAGGTGCTGGATCTCTCGCAAACAGAAACGCCGAGGCTTCTGCCAATCGCGATTGATCAAGGATACGTATGTCATAGAGCCGCCAAAGTCTCTACAATCATACGAATCCTAATAATAGATGCTGGATCTCTCGGAAACAGAAACGCCGAGGCTCCTGCCAATCACGATTGATCAAGGATACGTATGTCATAGAGGCGCCGAAGTCTCTACAACCGTACGAATCCTAATAATAGATGCCGGATCTCTCGCAAACAGAAACGCCGAGGCTTCTGCCAATCGCGGTCGATCTAGGATGCGTATGTCATAGAGGCGCCAAAGTCTCTACAACCATACGAAGCCTAAGCAAATATTAGGAAATGCTAAAATAATAGATGCTGGATCTCTCGCAAACAGAAACGCCGAGGCTTTTGCCAATCGCGATCGATCTAGGATGCGTATGTCATAGAGGCGCCAAAGTCTCTACAATCATACGAATCCTAAGCAAATATTAGGAAATGCTAAAATAATAGATGCTGGATCTCTCAGAAACAGAAACGCCGAGGCTTCTGCCAATCACGATCGATCTAAGATGCGTATGTCATAGAGGCGCCAAAGTCTCTACAACCATACGAATCCTAAGCAAATATTAGGAAATGCCAAAATAATAGATGCTGGATTTCTTGCAAACAGAAACGCCGAGGCTCCTGCCAATCACGATCGATCTAGGATGCGTATGTCATAGAGGCGCCAAAGTCTCTACAACCATACGAATCCTAAGCAAATATTAGGAAATGCTAAAATAATAGATGCTGGATCTCTCGTAAACAGAAACGCCGAGGCTTCTGCCAATCACGATCGATCTAGGATGCGTATGTCATAGAGGCGCCAAAGTGTCTACAACCATACGAATCCTAAGAAAATATTAGGAAATGCTAAAATAATAGATGCTGGATCTCTCGCAAACAGAAACGCCGAGGCTTCTGCCAATCACGATCGATCTAGGATGCGTATGTCATAGAGGCGCCAAAGTCTCTACAACCATACGAATCCTAAGCAAATATTAGGAAATGCTAAAATAGATGCTGGATCTCTCGCAAACAGAAACGCCGAGGCTTTTGCCAATCGCGATCGATCTAGGATGCGTATGTCATAGAGGCGCCAAAGTCTCTACAATCATACGAATCCTAAGCAAATATTAGGAAATGCTAAAATAATAGATGCTGGATCTCTCACAAACAGAAACGCCGAGGCTTCTGCCAATCACGATCGATCTAGGATGCGTATGTCATAGAGGCGCCAAAGTCTCTACAACCATACGAATCCTAAGCAAATATTAGGAAATGCCAAAATAATAGATGCTGGATTTCTCGCAAACAGAAACGCCGAGGCTCCTGCCAATCACGTTCGATCTAGGATGCGTATGTCATAGAGGCGCCAAAGTCTCTACAACCATACGAATCCTAAGCAAATATTAGGAAATGCTAAAATAGATGCTGGATCTCTCGCAAACAGAAACGTCGAGGCTTCTGCCAATCACGATCGATCTAGGATGCGTATGTCATAGAGGCGCCAAAGTCTATACAACCATACGAATCCTAAGCAAATATTAGGAAATGCTAAAATAGATGCTGGATCTCCCGCAAACAGAAACGCCGAGGCTTCTGCCAATCGCGATCGATCTAGGATGCGTATGTCATAGAGGCGCCGAAGTCTCTACAACCATACGAATCCTAAGCAAATATTTGGTGAAGAATGGAAATTTTAAGGGGCTTTCCGTTCCCAAAGGTATCGAATATCAGTCAAAACAGCGCTAAGGGCATCTAAAATGAATCAAAGGGGAATGTACTAGGGGTAAAACTGAAATTTTGCATGTTGAGGCAAAGATGATGGATTGTTATGAAGTCGCAAACGGGATGAACTCTCAGGGAGTCACAAAGGTGATAGACTCTCGGGGAGTCCCAAGGGTGACGGACTCTCGGGGAGTCACAAAAGTGATAGACTCTCGGGGAGTCACAAGGGACTCTTTGGTGAGTCACAAGGGAAAATGACCTTTAGGGAGACGCGAAGGAGATGGACTCTCGGGGAGTTTCTAATATGGGAAACATGATCTGGGTTCCATTTATCCTAATTTAGGAGGGGATGAGGCTACGAGCCATTGAGACCAAGGTGTTAGGTAAGGGACATTTTTCTTGGTTGCCTAGAGGTAGGACCTAAGGCTCCTTTAAGGAAAGGGAATAAGGAAGATGGTGGTCTCCTAATCTTGAGATAGGGATGCCAAAGATGTCATGGCTTCTTGGGCTTTAGATTATGTCTTGGAGATACTGTGGGTTTCCTAGGCTTACAGGCTAGGGATAGGAGTTTATTTAAGCATGAGGAGAGTATTCTATCCTAGGCTTAGTGCTAGGGCTTGGAAAGGTTGAGGTTTGGGAACTTCCTAGATGTTAGGGTTTCGAACAAGGGTTTGGAAACTGGTGTTTAAGGACCATGACTCTCCTAGGTTTGGGACTAGGGTTTAGGAATTTCCTAGGTCTAGGAGGCTAGGGCTTGGAGTTGTGGTAGGCTCAGAGGTTGCAAAGGCGTTGGCTTTTAGATATAAGGCTGGGAGTTGGAAAGGTTGTGACTTCTTAGGCTTGAGACCATGGACCGTTGGGAAGAGGAATTGCTTTTGTGGAAGGTCCACTAAGCTTGATGTTAGGGTTCACCATTTTCCGGGATTGGTGACTATGGCTTGGAAATGTTCGTGGTAACCTAGGCTTTAGGCTAGGTTTTAAGGCTAAGGACTGTAAACTTCCTATATTTTGAGACTAAGGTGAAGGAATTTCCTAGGTCTAGGACTAGGGTTTGAAGGGAATGTTGAATCTTAGGCTTGATGATAGAGTTTAAAGAGGATAATTTCTACCTAGGCTTGAGGCTAGGGTTTTAGAAAGAGTGTGACTACCTAGGTTAGAGGCTAGGGTTTAGAGAAAATGCGAATACCTAGGCTCGAGGCTAGGGTTTAGAGCGAATGCGGCTTCCTAGGACTGAGGCTAGGGTTGATTAAGTTTTGGACAGGGCATTGTATCCTAGGTTTTGGGTTAAGGTTCGGGGGGGATTAAGATTGTAAATCTCCTAGGTTTCGAGACTAGGGTTTCGGGAATTTGGAAATGATGTTGCATGCGGGGCTTTGGAAATTCCCTAGAACTTGGGCTAGGGTTAAAGAGGATGTTGCGGTTTCCTAGGCTTAAGGATATGTGACTACCTAGGCTTGAGGCTAGGGTTTGGGGAGAACGCGACTTCCTAGGTTTGAGGCTAGGGTTTGAAAAGAATATCGAATACCTAGGCTTGAGGCTAGAGTTTGGAGGGAATATAACTACCTAGCCTCGAGGGTAGGGTTTAGGAAGGATGTGGCTTCCTAGGATCGAGGCTAGGGTTTAAGAAGGATGTAACTTCCTAGGCTTTAGGCTAGGGTTTGGAAGGATGTAATTACCTAGGCTCTAAGCTAGGGTTTGGAAGGGATGTAACTACCTAGGCTCGGGGCTAGGGTTTAGGAAGGATGTAATTACCTAGGCTTGAGGCTAGAGTTCAGAGAGAATGATATGACCACCTAGGCTTGAGGCTAGGGTTTAGGAAGGGTGTAGCTACCTAGGATCAAGGCTAGGGTTTGGAGACCGAAAGCATTTAAAGGTTTGTCTTGGTTTAGACCGAGCAAGTTTGAGGTCTAAGAGTGTTGCGGTTTGGGGCAAATGAGCTTGATACCTTGTGGCTGGATAGGCTCGATAGATTAGACCTAGGCTAAAGTTCTAGGGTTTAGCTAGGGTAAGACTCATACATGTGTTAAGGAGACCGGGGCCTAATGGAATGGTAGGCGTGAGATCTAGGAGATCGAAGGCTAGGCAGGGTAGCGTTGGGACATAAGGCTTTCAAGCGGGTAAGTCTTTTGTCCTAGAGAAACCGCGTTATGGATTAGGACCAAGCAGGCTTGAGGTCGGCCAAGGAGCAATGGATTGGGATTGGATGATCCTAGTACCTAATACGCATGTCGGGCTTGGATCCTAGAGTGTTTGAAAGTTTAGGCTAGGTGCGAACCGTAGGTGTAGGAAATGATTTTGGATATATGACCATGTTGGTGCTTTAGGTAAAGGGATTGAGTGTCCAAGACTTTGCTTGAGTACAATAGGTACCTTAAGTTGGATTGGGTATGCTTTGGTCTCGCGTGACCAAGCTCGTTCGGCGATTGCAAAGGTGGGTTTGGTATGGGACTAAAGGTGTTAAGCGCATGATTTTTGACTGGACGGGTTTTGATATCTTTATGGCATATCACGGTACGCGGGAGGTCCTATGCGTTCGAGCACGTTTGAGGTTTGGACTCGTGGGGAAGAAAGGTTTGAGATCCATGGAGTTCAAGGGTGGACCTTGTAGGTGGTGAGGTTTAGACTCATCTCGGATTAAGTAGGTTAGAGACCTAAGTGGTTGAAGGTCAGACTAGGAAGTCTTTGAAGCTAAGGAGTGACACTAGGTTTAAGAGTGGCAGGGCCATGGTTTGGGTATGACATTATGCGTAGATGGCATTGTTTTGGTTGGACCAAGCAGGCTTGGGAACTAAAGAGTTCTAAGGGTCGACATCTAAGGTTATAGACCTAGAGGGTAGACAGTTTTGTGATCTAAAGGGTTTAGGAGTTGAGACCTAAGGTGTGAATCGGATATGCTAGAGACCTATAAGGTAGGTGTTTGGCGGCCTTGCATGGACTTGGGATCTAAGGGATAGTTCAATAGGTTAGACTGGGTAGACCTAAGAGGTTGGACCTAAGAGGATAGGGGAGACATAGTCTGGACAAGGTAAGGATAAATATATATTAGTAGGTTTGGGATCTAAGAGATCAGGTAGACTCGAGACCAGTAGGTTCGGGACCTAATGGGTCATTCTAAGGATTTGGATTCGGTAAACTGGCTTAAGGCTTGAGGTTTTGGGTAAGACTGGTTTGAGGCTTTTAGGAGTCCCGCTACTAACTTATGGAGGGTCGAGCTAAGGGGTTATGGTGTAACCTATGTAAGACTGATCGGGTAGGTGCGGGACCTAAGGTTTTGAATCAAGTCATATTGGGACGTAAGGGTATCCTATTGTGTAGGAAATGGGGTGAAGGACCGAGTCGGTTCAAGAATCACAAAGATGGGTCTCAGAGTGGACCGAGGAGGTTTATACAAATTTTGTGGAGACCGAGAGTGCGGGTTTATAAACAAAGTGTCGTGGAAGAGAAAACTTTGAAAGTGTTATGACTTTATAAAGATGCCTTATAATTAATTATGATTCTAATCAATCCAAATAGGTCGTCGCGTGCCGAGTTTGATGATGAGGGGTGCCCTTCTTCTAAGTGTATCCTTGTTGACGCCTCGGTATTCTCTGGGAAACCACATAGTCGACCCATTCCGTTGGGGATTATCTAATTTGGTGAGCGGGTACCCTCCCTCCTTTGAGAAACTCTACGTCAAGCTTGATGATGAGGGATGCCCTTCTTCTAAGTATATTCTTGTTGGGACCTCGGTATTCTCCGAGAAAACACATAGTCGACCCATTCTGTTGGGGAAGCCCCAGTTCGATAAGGGTGTAGAGCGGGGTATCCTACCTCCTTTAAGACGCACCCTTTTTTCTGCCTAGACCGCCCTTTCGGGTTTTCAATCTAGCGGGCATCTCTTTTGCGTCATCTTTTTTTTTTTCTTTTTTTTTTTTTTTTTTTTTTTTTTTTTTGAAAATAATTCAGTCGACTCAAAAAGGAAAAATAATTGTTTAAACATGCGGGGGCATTTTGGTGATAGTGAGAGGGAGAGAGAGAGATAGTATTCGCATTTTGACTCTTTGGACAATTGAGTGTATATAAAGGAAGGAAGCCCCTGCTTGACAGAAAGTAAGTGTTTAGCTCTTTCCTAGATTGTAGAACAGAAGACTTGTCGAGATATTTGAAAATTGTTTTATTCAAGATTCTCATTTGATTGCTCGAGAATGGACCTCGTTGATTAGTTAATGAGTTATGGTTAATTGTTAAACAAGTAGCCTCAAATTAATAAATGTTTTGATCAATTGTGAGTGAAGAAGTCAGGAGTAGAAATATGGGGGAAGAGAGAAGAGAAAGAAAATTGGCTCGAGGTGGGTTGTGTATATTTTGGACCGAACCGGGAGGTTGCCTACATTTTCCTCAAGGTGAGGAGCTCAGGTCCGCGTAGTTCGGGGATGACCCGCTTGACGATGGTGTCGGGTTTCAGTGGGTATGTGTGGGAGGAAAGAAAGTTGGCCCAAGGTAGGTTATGTTTGGCTTTGAGTGGTCGCCCGGTTGACGATGAAGTTGGGTTTTGAGTTTAGGGTGTGAGGTTCGTTTGAGGTGAGTTGTTCTTTGTAGCTCATTGCGGTGGATTACTCCTTTGTAGTTGTTGCAGTGGATTGCTCCATCGTAGTTATCATGGGTTGCTGCCGTTTATCTACTTTGTAAGGAAAGAAAGGAAAATAGAACATTTGAGGTGAAAAGAAAATGAGACTTTTACTTTTCTATGGTGATAGCCCCTTCTATTTTTCTTTTTTTTTATTTTATCTCTTTGTGCACACCCTTTTTTTTGCCTAGGCCGCCCTTTCGGGTTTTCAACCTAGCGGGCTTCTTTTTGTGCGATGCTCTAACTTTTGCCTAGGTCGCCCTTTTGGGTTTCATCCTAGCGAGCCATATTTTTTTTATATTTGTACATGAAACATTGGGCAAGACAAGCCCCTAGTTTGCTTTCGCCTCTCTCGATTGTGAGGTAGCTTCCTTATAGTTCAAGCGGCCTTTTGCTGGCGGCGGGCATCCTAGCCCCTTGATTTTCACCGGTAGAGCTCCATTGGATTATCACGTGCACCAATGAATGACTTCGTGCACTTGTCTTATATTTGCGATGGAATACGGACAGCCCCAGTGTAACGGCATGTAGTACTCATGATGGGAACAAACCAACCCTTTAAATTGTGGCAGCATGGATGTCTATTTGATGATGAGCAACCGCAGTCCATTCCTTTGTCACGACCTTATAAAAAGGGGTCTAATGGTGGGATGAGAGGCGTATGAGGATAGTGTATGGGAGAAGGTGTATATAGAGAGTGTACATGAAGTGTGTACAAGGGGTGAGTGTATAGAGAGAGTGTATGGGGTAGAATGTAGAGAGAAGGGAAAGTGATTCGTTCATCCCAATTGATCGAAGCATTTGTTATTTTGAGATTAATCGTTTACTTAGTTATGTGAATGGTTTGTGGGTCCATTTACCTTTTAATGAGTCGTCATTAATGAGTAAGATTAAGATTAATTCATCATATAAAGATATAGCAATCAAGCGAAAATGGTGAATAAGACAATTTTCATGAAATTGATATATGCAAGCTTATGTCTCAAGTCTAGAGAGAAAAGAAAAGAAATAAAGACCTTTTTATTGGAACTAAAAGATTTAAACTGACTAGTCCGGGGTGGACTTTTACATAAAGAAACAAAAATCACCCAAGGTGGACTTTTGACTAAGGACACTCTAGAACCTACGAAGACTGAATGACCCTTTTCTTTTCTTTTATTTAAAGGAGGTAGCCCCAATTTCCTCTTTTGCCCATGCCCATGTATTCCGTTGGCGGGTGATAGCTCCGCTATCAATGAGGCTTTGAATCTTTCTCCTCAATTGGACGCAATCTTCGGTGTCATGCCCAATGTACTGGTGGTATTGGCAGTGTTTGGAGGGATCCAAGCATTGCTTCACCCTACTTGGTTCATAGTTGATCAAAGGAGACAACTTGCCGGCTTGAACTAGACTTTTGAAGATTTGGCTAACGGCATACCTAAGTCGTCGAATTCGCGCTCGTCCTTCCTTTCACGAACTGTCTTTGAGGGTGATTTAGGTACCGGCACCCCTTGTTGATGAGTAGTCATAGGAGGCATCCCGACGGGGACAGTCTGTGGCGGGCCGTATATTTGAGGAGCGTACGGGTGTTGACATTGAGCAAGAGGGAGAACTCGACTGAGGTAATCATAAACGCCACGAATGTCAGACAAATGGCGCCTCTCGATATTTCTTAGGGTCTTATGCATCTCCTTCTGAAAGTGTGTTGCTTGCTCGTTGAGAATGGCCTTAAAGTGGATTGCTTGTTCATCGAGGATGGCTTCGAAGTGGGATGCTTGCTTACTGAGAGCAGTACCGGTGTAGAGGATTGTCTCGGGATCTTGGGTAGCAGCTTCAGTTGCAACTTCGATGTTCCTTGCAGCCGACATGATGCAGAACTCTATGTCATGAAAGAATTAGATTCGTATTTAATGATAAGGCATCGTTATAAGAATCATTTTTTGGAAAAGAGTCGGTCTCCACATTTTTGAAATGCATTTTGGTAAAAAATTAAAAGTTTGACCGGGCCGAAGTTGCCTACGTTCCCCTTGTCATGAGGGAGAGGTCCCACACAATAAGAGGCTCAAGTCGCCGTAGTTTGAATCATGTTAGACTTTTAAAAAGAGGTGAGAGATGACCATAGGGGTCAAAAAAGGAGGGAGATGACTCGGTCCTTGGTCAAGCATGGGTGAGGAAGACCTATAGGAATCGGGTAAGGTTTGACTTAAGGTTTGACCTAAATTTGACCTAAGGTTTGACCTAAGGTTTGAGACAAGAAGTGGTTCAAGCTAGAATGCTTCGATGATGGTGGGTTGACCTAGATGGGTAAAGGATAGGTCGACCTAAATGAGAAGGGTTGGATTGACCTATATGGTGAATGAATCAAGATAGCGGGATGTAACGGGTTGTCTATGGGATGATCTAAGCGGGATAGACATGGTTTGACCTAAGCGAGTCTAAGGTTGACCTATTCGGGTTGGTGGACCAAGGAATGTTGGAGATTGACCTAGATGGATCCAAGATAGGTAAGTCGACCCAAGCGGGTCGTGGGTTGACCTAGATGGGTCAAAGGTAAAGGGGTAGTGTGGACCTAAACGGGTTGAGACGGGTTGACCTAGGTTGGTATGGACAACGGTGGGTCAAATAATGACCTAGGTGGGTCAGGATGACGGTTAGACCTAAGCGGGTTAAGGTCAAAGGTAATTGGGTTCACCTATGGGACCAAAGATTGACCTAAGAGGTCAATAGCGGATAAGGTTGACCTAGGAGTCCAAGTTTGACCTAACAGGTCAAAGGTGATTGGGTTGACCTAGGAGGTCAAAGGTTGACCTAAGAGGTCAATGGGTGATAATGTTGACCGAGGGGGTCAAAGGTTGACCTAAGAGGTCAAGGGTTGACCTAAGAGATCGGGGGTGATAAGGTTGACCTAGGAGGTCAAGGGTTGACCTAAGGGGTCGGAGGCAGATAAAGTTGACCTAGGCGGTCAAGGGTTGACCTAAGAGGTCGAGGGGTGACCTAAGAGGTCGAGGGTGATAAGGTTGACCTAGGAGGTCAAGGGTAGACCTAAGAGGTCAAAGGCAGATGAAGTTGACCTAGGGGTCAAAGGTAGACCTAAGAGATCAAAGGTTGGTACGGTTGACCTAGGGGGTCAAAGGTTGACTTAAACGGATAAGATTGACCTAAGGGGTCAAAGGTTGACTTAAACGGATAAGATTGACCTAGGGGGTCAAAGGTTGACCTAAGAGGTCAAAGGGTGGTAAGGTTGACCTAGGAGATCAAAGGTTGACCTAGGAGATCAAAGGTTGACCTAGGGGGTCAAAGGTTGGCTTAAGAGGTCAAAGGTCGATAAGGTTGACCTTGGAGGTCAAAGGTTGGGAAGGTTGACCTAGGTGGTCAAAGGTTGACCTAGGAGGCCAAAGGTATGTAAGGTTGACCTAGGGGGTCAAAGGTTGACCTAGGAGGTCAAAGGTAGGTAAGGTTGACCTAAGGGGTCAAAGGTTGACATAAACGGATAAGATTGACCTAGGGTGTCAAAGGTTGACTTAAACGGATAAGATTGACCTAGGGGGTCAAAGGTTGACCTAGGAGGTCAAAGGTAGGTAAGGTTGACCTAGGGGTCAAAGGTTGTCTTAAGAGGTCAAAGGGTGGTAAGGTTGACCTAGGAGGTCAAAGGTTGACCTAGGGGGTCAAAGGTTGGCCTAAGAGGTCAAAGGGTGGTAAGGTTGACCTAGGAGGTCAAAGGTTGACCTAGGGGGTCAAAGGTTGGCTTAAGAGGTCAAAGGTAGATAAGGTTGACCTTGGAGGTCAAAGGTTGGGAAGGTTGACCTAGGTGGTCAAAGGTTGACCTAGGAGGTCAAAGGTAGTAAGGTTGACCTAGGAGGTCAAAGGTTGACC
This sequence comes from Campanula takesimana, assembly GCA_026119855.1. Lineage (NCBI taxonomy): Eukaryota > Viridiplantae > Streptophyta > Magnoliopsida > Asterales > Campanulaceae > Campanula > Campanula takesimana. The sequence continues at coordinate 1,525,002 of JAOWBW010000199.1, forward strand.
TAAGAGGTCGGAGGCGGATAAAGTTGACCTAGGCGGTCAAGGGTTGACCTACGAGGTCGAGGGGTGACCTAAGAGGCCGAGGGTGATAAGGTTGACCTAGGAGGTCAAGGGTAGACCTAAGAGGTCAAAGGCGGATAAAGTTGACCTAGGCGGTCAAGGGTAGACCTAAGAGGTCAAAGGCGGATGAGATTGACCTATGGGGTCAAAGGTTTACCTAAGAGGTCGAGGGGTGACCTAAGAGGTCGAAGGTGATAAGGTTGACCTAGGAGGTCAAGGGTTGAGAAGGTTGACCTAGGCGGTCAAAGGTTGACCTAAGGTTGACCTAGGCGGTCAAAGGTTGATAAGGTTGACCTAGGGGGTCAAAGGTTGAGAAGGTTGACCTAGGCGGTCAAAGGTTGAGAAGGTTAACCTAGGCGGTCAAAGGTTGAGAAGGTTGACCTAGGCGGTCGAAGGTGAAGGGTAGACCCAAATGGATCGTAATGATGGCCCAACGGATGAGCGATGGATCTTAGAGGTCGCCTAGATGCAATGCATATTTTATTTTGCGAAAAGTTTTTGCATTTTTTTTTTTTACATCCTAAATGGGTGGTCCAAGGAGTGTCCTAATCTCTATGTGTGGGTTGACACGGGTAGGATAAAGGTTCCCACCGCTCGTGGAACGTACACGGTGAGTGGAGTAGACGAGTGACTCGAAAAATGTGAGGCAGTAGCGCACAAATTCCTGCACATCGAATACTCCGGGTAATGGGGACCTGTGCAGTGCTGACACGGACTAGTGGTAGTGTGTGGCAAGAAACTAATTCTTTTTAGGGAGAAAAGAGAGAAGCTTTTGAATTCTTTAACGATGCGATGCAATGTAAGAGAGAGAGAAGAGGGAGAGGATAAGAATGTACAAGAGAGCATAGCAAAGTCTCATTTGACCTTAGTACTATAGGGAAAGTACAAAAAATACATGTATTGAAAAAATACAAGGTACACATATTAACATGGCAAAAATACAAGGTGCATGTGCAAACATGGCAAAGTGTGAGGTGCATGTGTAAACATGGCAAAGTGTGAGGTGCATGTGCAAACATGGCAAAGTGTGAGGTGCATGTGCAAACATGGAAAAGTGTGAGGTGCATGTGTAAACATGGAAAAGTGTGAGGTGTATGTGTAAACATGGCCGGTGTATGCATGTGTAAACATGGCAGGTGTGTGCATGTGCAAACATGGCAGGTGTGTGCATGTGTAAACATGGTAAGTGTGTGCATGCATAAACATGGCAGGTGTGTGCACGTGTAAACATGGCAGGTGTGTGCACGTGTAAACACGGCAGGTGTATGCACGTGTAAACATGGCAGGTGTGTGCACGTGTAAACATGGCAGGTGTGTACATGTGTAAACATGGCAAGCATGGCAGGTGCGTGTGTTGGGTTTCGATCAAACATGCGCAGCGGAATTTAGCATTTAAAATTTTGAAACCCAAAGCCATGGATCCGTTCATACGATTAAATCAAATACGACATAAGAATAAAGGAATAAACTAACCCTCGATGGCTATCAAATTCTCTTGGTCTTTGGTGGAGGTTTGAAGACTTTATCACGATCAGAAAGCTTGAACACGAACTTTGAAGATGATGATTTTCACCCTCTAGCGGTATCCACACTTCGAACGAATATCAAAGGAGCTTCTTTGATCTTGGTTGCTAGACCAAATTGTGAAACACTTTTTCACAATCAAAAGAACTATATGGAATTTATTTTGTGTATTATTTTGTTCCTCAACCAAGAATGTCTTGGAACAAAATAAACCCTCTCTCAAACTCTTTGAGACTCACAAAATCATTGGCCTAGAGTGCTGGCCGAATTTGGTCTTTTATACACAAGTATGACCTATTCCAAATAGGAAACTTGTGTCAAAATCCTTCCAAAATTCGTTTCCAAAACAAATTAGGAATCTGCCACCCGACAGCACTGTGCGGCCGCCCAAAATCACCTGTGCGGTCGCACAACTATCTGAAGCAAAACTGGTACAAAACTGTCCTAAGTGTGCGGCCGCCCACTCTTCAGAATGTCCAGAATTTCCAAAATTCCAATATAGTCCCTTTTAAAGATTCGTTCTATTGTGTGTGACTCTCTAGGATTATACTAAGTTGGCAATGAGCTCAAACATGATCCCATAAGATATGATTAGGTTCTAGCAAACCGTCATACCTACCCAAATAGTATAACTAGATACAAGTTCACATTCCTTTAGAATATGTCACAATCCCTTTGTCCACGATGTCATTGAACACAAGTCATGGTCAAACAGTCAACTTGTTTTGTTCAATACTTTCTCGATTCCGAATATGTTGATAATCCAAATGACATTGATCCAATCAATTCATCTGAGTCCGGCCGAACATTTCATCAACATCATTCCTACGAGTGGCCCAAGCTTGACATCTCTCCGAGGAGGGACAAATCCATTTAGCTTATTATTCTTCCCAACGGGATTCTGATTATGCCAATCATACCCTTTATAACTACTCGGTTAAAAGTAGCGTTTGAATATGTCAAACATAATGTTCATCAAGTGGAAGACTATAATAACTTCATGTCTAAGGATTCAAATGATATAACTAATATGAGATATATGTACGACATATACCATGACATAAATCTCATAGAGCGGGTCATGTCCAGTACCTTGTTCCAAACAAGTACCCATAAATCTAACATGATCATCCCATGACCATTTAGCCTTTATACTAGTGCTTAACAAGTACTAGGGACGGGGATTATTATAAGTAAACATGAACAACAATAATAATCAAAACATCTCTTTATTGATATGAAATAAATGATAACAATTACAACGTTTATTAAACGTGCCTAGGGCACCACTACCAACAATCTCCCACTTGCCCTAGGCCCAATCTCCCATGTATCTAATACCCATGGACCTAACATGACCATCATGTTTAGCTTGTGGAAGTCCCTTTGTTAGCGGGTCCGCAACATTGTCATCAGTAGGTACTCTGCATATATTTACGTCTCCCCTATCAACGATCTCTCGAATGATATGAAAACGCCTAAGTATGTGTTTGGATTTCTGATGTGCTCTTGGTTCCTTTGCTTGAGCAATAGCACCATTATTATCGAATAAAGGTCTATTGGATTAGCAATGCTAGGAACCACTTCAAGTTCAGTTATGAACTTCTTAATCCAAACAGCTTCCTTTGCAGCATCCGATGCAGCAATATACTCAGCTTCTGTTGTAGAATCAGCGGTTGTACTTTGCTTGGAACTCTTCCAGCTTACAGCTCCACCATTTAACATAAACACAAAACCCGATTGCGATCGGTTATCATCTTTGTCAGTTTGGAAGCTTGCATCCGTGTAAGCATTTACAACGAGATCATCTTCCATTCCTCCATAGACCAAAAACGAGTCTTTAGTCCTTCTCAAGTACTTAAGAATCGCTTTTACAGCTATCTAGTGATTTTCGCCAGGGTCGGATTGGTATCTACTTGTCATGCTCAAAGCATAAGATACATCCGGCCTAGTACAAATCATGGCATACATGATGGACCCAATTGCCGAAGCATATGGAACATCATTCATTTTCTCACGCTCATCTTTTGTCTTAGGACATTGAGTCTTGGTTAGAGAAACTCCATGTAACACGGGCAAGGTTCCTCTCTTAGAATTTTCCATACGGAATCTTCTAATGACCTTGTCAATGTATGTACTTTGGCTTAAACCAAGTAGCCTCCTTGATCTATCTCTATAGATCTTAATGCCAAGAATATATGCGGCTTCACCCATATCTTTCATTGCGAAGCACTTTCCTAACCAAGTCTTCACAGACTGAAGTGTAGGAATGTCGTTTCCAATGAGCAATATGTCATCCACGTATAAAATAAGGAATAGCACTATGCTCCCACTAATCTTCTTGTATATGCAAGGCTCATCTTCGTTCTTGATGAAACCAAACTCTTTGACCGATTCATCAAAACGGAGATTCCAACTCCTAGAAGCTTGCTTCAATCCATAGATGGATCTCTGCAATTTGCATACCTTAGAATCTTGTTCAAAACCTTCTGGTTGTGTCATATACACATCCTCTTGGAGTTTTCCATTCAGGAAAGCGGTTTTGACGTCCATCTGCCATATTTCATAGTCATGATATGCGGCAATGGCAAGCAAAATTCTTATAGACTTGATCATTGCTACGGGTGAAAAGGTCTCATCATAGTCAATACCATGAACTTGCCTATAACCCTTCGCTACAAGCCTAGCTTTGTAAGTATGCACCTTCCCATCCATGTCAGTCTTCTTCTTGAAGACCCATTTGCATCCTATGGTTTTTACACCTTCGGGCGCATCAATCAAATTCCAAACTTGATTGTCTTGCATGGATTGCAATTCGGATTCCATGGCTCCAAGCCACTTGTCAGAATCAGGAGAAGACATCGCCTCTTGGTAGGTTGACGGTTCATCATTCTCAATCGTTTCTACCTCATTACTATCCGTTACGAGAAATCCATATCTCTCGGGCTCGGATCGTAACCTACTAGATCTGCGAGTTGCTTGTGTACTTTGAACAGGTTCCACAACTCCTTGTGGTTCTTGTTCTTGCTCCACCATTGGTTCAATGTTATTTTCTGGGTCTCGAATTTCTTCAAGATTTATTTTACTCCTACTGATTTCTTTGGAGAGAAACTCTTTCTCTAGAAAGACACCAGTTCGGGCAACAAACACTTTGTTGTCCTCTCGGTTGTAAAAGTAATATCCTTTAGTTTCCTTAGGATATCCCACGAAAATACATTTATCAGATTTGTGTGCAAGTTTGTCTGAGATAAGTCTTTTGACAAAAACTTCACAACCCCAAATCTTCATGAAAGATAGACAAGGCTTCTTTCCGCTCCACATCTCATATGGAGTCTTTTGAACCGATTTAGTTGGAACACGATTTAGTGTGAAAGCAGCGGTTTCTAGAGCGTAACCCCAAAAAGATATTGGAAGATCAACTTGACTCATCATTGATCGAACCATGTCTAACAAAGTCCGATTCCTCCTCTCGGACACACCATTCCATTGTGGTGTTCCGGGTGGAGTCAATTGTGAAACTATTCCACAATTCTTTAGATGATCATTAAATTCTTGACTTAAGTATTCACCACCACGATCTGATCGAAGTGCTTTAATACTTTTGCCAAGTTGTTTTTCTACTTCATTTTGAAATATTCTAAATATCTCAAATGCTTCACTTTTATGTTTCATTAGGTAAACATACCCAAATCTACTATAATCATCAGTGAAGGTTATGAAGTATTGAAATCCTCCCCTAGCATTGCTACTTAATGGTCCGCATACATCGGAATGTATCAACCCCAATAAGTCGCTTGCCCTTTTACCCAACTTGGTAAAAGGTGTCTTAGTCATTTTTCCAAGAAGACATGACTCACAAGTATCATATGACTCTAAGTCACATGAACCCAAAAGTCCGTCCCCATGGAGTTTTGAGATACGCTTCTCATTAATATGACCAAGACGGCAATGCCACAAATAAGTATGATTTACATCATTAGGTTTAGATTTCTTATTTACATGATAGACATTATTTTCATTCTTGACATCCAAGATATAAAGGCCATTAAATGAATTAGCAATACCATAAAGCACATCATTTAAATAAATAGAAAATTTCTTATTCTCAATAAGAAACTTAAAACCTTCATTATCCAAACAAGAAATTGAAATAATATTTCTGCTTAAATCCGGAACATAATAACAATTGTTCAAAACAAGAATTAATCCGGAAGGTAAAGTGACTTCATAAGTCCCTACGGCTAATGCAGCAACTCTTGCTCCATTCCCCACGCGTAGATCTACTTCACCTTCTTTAAGCAGTCTCCTATTCTTTAGTCCCTGCACATTTAGACAAATGTGAGAACCACATCCGGTATCCAATACCCAAGAATCAGTGGTAGAAAGGAGAATATCTATCATATAGATACCTGAAGTCGACGCAGCCTTGCTGCTCTTCTTCTTCTTTTGCTCTTCCAAGAAAGCCTTGCAATTACGTTTCCAATGACCAATTTCTTGACAATGGAAACAAATTGCATCCTTTTGTGTATCGGGTTTTGCCTCAGAAGCCTTGGCAACCTTTGCCTTGCTTATCTTGGGTTTGACAACTTTTGCCTTACCCTTGCCTTTGGCACCAGGCTTCTTCCCATCATGAACCAAGAGCACGGGAGAACCTTTCTCCACAATTTTCATCTCTGCAGTTTTGAGCATCCCATGCAACTCAGAGAGATTCTTATCCATTCCATGCATGTTATAATTCATTACAAACTGATTATAACTTTTAGGCAATGAATTAAGAATGAGATCCGTGGCTAGCTCCAATGGGATTGGATAGCCAAGTTTCTCAAGGTGCTCTACATAACCTTTCATTTTAAGAAAGTGAGGACTCACTTGTTGCCCTTCATTCATTTTACTAGTAGTGAATGCAACAATGGTCTTGTACCTCTCTTGCCTAGCTTGCTCTTGAAATATGGTTCTCAACTCCACGCCTATCTCATAGGCTTCCAAATGTTCCAAACTTTGTTGGAGTTTTGAACACATAGCAGCAAGCATGAGACAACTTACATCTCTAGAATCATTACGATGTTTCTTGTAATTGTCTCTTTCTACCCTAGGGGCAGTAGGCGGTGGTTCAGCGGGGAGAGGCCCATCGAGAATGTACAACTTATCTTCTTGCCTAAGAACGATTCTTATGCTCCGGATCCAATCCATAAAGTTAGTACCATTCTCTTCGAGCTTATCCTTCTCAAGGATCGATCGCAACGACATTGATTGAGTGTTATTAGTCATTATCTACAAATATGCAAAAATTTCCAAAATTTAATAAGTACCGGTTTTCATTAAAGAGATAAATAATGTATTTTAAAACAAAATACTCCCACCAAATTATACAACCTTCTTTATACATCCAATGTATAGTATAATTTAAATGGGTTGAGATCCCGCTTTAATCTAATTTTGAGTACGCTTTGGCGCACCGCTCAGAATTAAATCAATTAGGTAGACAACTCTTGTCAATCATATCTCATATGACTCTCAGTTATTTTCATGAGATTCTTTAAGAAATCCAATTTCAAAAAGCATGTTAAATCTCATCTTTGCCTTAAGCCCAAAACTGTTTTGACGCTTAATTAAGTCCAACCATTTTAAACGCATAGGAAACTCTTATTCACTCATCTTGCTCAAACATGAATAAAATCGATGCACCTCGCTTTGGCGAGCCCACATAAAATTACTCATGTATAAACAAGTGTTTTAATCATGGCATGGCAAAAGGACTTAAAACTTTCTTTGAAGGTTCATCACATATAGCATATAACACATTTATGAGCACATAATATAAACATGTTACACATCAAGTTTAGCCATTAAATTAATCTCCATTAATTTAAGCATGGTATTTATGTGTCATTAGTTTCTCTATAATTATGAGGATGAGACTATTTCAACTTTGGTCATTATCTCCAAATCAAGACAACAAGAAGTGCGGTCGAACTAAGCCATTAGGCAACCACAATCCCGCACTAATTCAAGAAACCAAGAAAGTAGTCCATGTGGCCGAAACTAAGCAATAGATGGTCTTGATGAACGTAGGCCAATTGCATTCACAATTCCACATGGATCTCCAATCATTGAATCAAGAACTTTGCTTCTCAATTTTAGCAATTATGAACTCTTCATAATTCTAACTTCGTTTTATCTTTGAAACTTTGATTGCGATCAAGTTTGGGAAACACAATCTCGATGAACGCAGATTAGCCATCCAAACCTTGAACCAATCTTAGAATCACAAGACTAAAACAAATAGGAAAATCAAACCCCAAGATCCTCACATAAACCAACTACCCAAAACCCATTCCAGATCAGCAAGTCTGGACTGGTTTTGTTACTGGTTTTGTTGGATCTCTCGAAAATTCCAAATTCTGATTTCAACCAAAAATCAGACAATCTGATCCTCATGTGCGGCCGCCCAAAACTCACTGTGCGGTCGCCCAAACATGTGCGGCCGCCCAAGTGATTTTGTGCGGTCGCCCAAACTGATCAGAATGTACAGAATTTTGAAGTTCGAAAATTTTTGTCTCAAAATCGTTTTTCCCCGATTATTAAAACTTTGATCCAATCAAAAATTAATAATCAACAATTCTGAATTCACCATAATTTATTTATTGCGATTGAATCGTGCGATTAAAGTTGCAAAACAATAAACCACATAAAATCACATAACACATAAACATCACATATTCCAATATTCATATCATGCAAGGCGCATAAACAATTTATATACACATAACATGATCCAAGTATTGAATTAATCAACATGAACGGGGCTCTGATACCACTGTTGGGTTTCGATCAAACATGCGCAGCGGAATTTAGCATTTAAAATTTTGAAACCCAAAGCCATGGATCCGTTCATACGATTAAATCAAATACGACATAAGAATAAAGGAATAAACTAACCCTCGATGGCTATCAAATTCTCTTGGTCTTTGGTGGAGGTTTGAAGACTTTATCACGATCAGAAAGCTTGAACACGAACTTTGAAGATGATGATTTTCACCCTCTAGCGGTATCCACACTTCGAACGAATATCAAAGGAGCTTCTTTGATCTTGGTTGCTAGACCAAATTGTGAAACACTTTTTCACAATCAAAAGAACTATATGGAATTTATTTTGTGTATTATTTTGTTCCTCAACCAAGAATGTCTTGGAACAAAATAAACCCTCTCTCAAACTCTTTGAGACTCACAAAATCATTGGCCTAGAGTGCTGGCCGAATTTGGTCTTTTATACACAAGTATGACCTATTCCAAATAGGAAACTTGTGTCAAAATCCTTCCAAAATTCGTTTCCAAAACAAATTAGGAATCTGCCACCCGACAGCAATGTGCGGCCGCCCAAAATCACATGTGCGGTCGCACAACTATCTGAAGCAAAACTGGTACAAAACTGTCCTAAGTGTGCGGCCACCCAGTCAATACTGTGCGGTCGCCCACTCTTCAGAATGTCCAGAATTTCCAAAATTCCAATATAGTCCCTTTTAAAGATCCGTTCTATTGTGTGTGACCCTCTAGGATTATACTAAGTTGGCAATGAGCTCAAACATGATCCCATAAGATATGATTAGGTTCTAGCAAACCGTCATACCTACCCAAATAGTATAACTAGATACAAGTTCGCATTCCTTTAGAATATGTCACAATCCCTTTGTCCACGATGTCATTGAACACAAGTCATGGTCAAACAGTCAACTTGTTTTGTTCAATACTTTCTCGATTCCGAATATGTTGATAATCCAAATGACATTGATCCAATCAATTCATCTGAGTCCGGCCGAACATTTCATCAACATCATTCCTACGAGTGGCCCAAGCTTGACATCTCTCCGAGGAGGGACAAATCCATTTAGCTTATTATTCTTCCCAACGGGATTCTGATTATGCCAATCATACCCTTTATAACTACTCGGTTAAAAGTAGCGTTTGAATATGTCAAACATAATGTTCATCAAGTGGAAGACTATAATAACTTCATGTCTAAGGATTCAAATGACATAACTAATATGAGATATATGTACGACATATACCATGACATAAATCTCATAGAGCGGGTCATGTCCAGTACCTTGTTCCAAACAAGTACCCATAAATCTAACATGATCATCCCATGACCATTTAGCCTTTATACTAGTGCTTAACAAGTACTAGGGACGGGGATTATTATAAGTAAACATGAACAACAATAATAATCAAAACATCTCTTTATTGATATGAAATAAATGATAACAATTACAACGTTTATTAAACGTGCCTAGGGCACCACTACCAACAGCGTGCATGTATAAACATGGCAGGTGTGTGCATGTGTAAACATGGCAGGTGTGTGCATGTGTAAACATGGCAGGTGTGTGAATGTGTAAACATGGCAATTGTGCATGTGTAAACATGGCAGGTGTGTGCATGTGTAAACATGGCAGGTGTGTGAATGTGTAAACATGGCAATTGTGCATGTGTAAACATGGCAGGTGTGTGCATGTGTAAACATGGCAGGTGTGTGCATGTATAAACATGGCAGGTGTGTGCATGTGTAAACATGGCAATTGTGCATGTCTAAACATGGCAAGTGTGTGCATGTGTAAACATGGCAAGTGTCATGATGTGACGAAAGTTAGACCCACTAAGTTTGAAAAAGTTTCAAAGCAGTCCCCAGCAGAGTCGCCACTGTGAATACGTGTGTTTGAATTTGAGAATATTCATTGTAACATTAAAATATGAGAGTCGCCACGCCGTTTTAATTATAGCCAAAACATTGAGAAAAAGCATGTTTAATGGGTTCGGGGGTCAAATTACAACAAGAGAAGAATATTGAACGTTATCACTCCTATTGCCCGAATGATCGGTCTTTCTATCATGATGAATGTGTTAGTAGTGTGTTAGTGTTTTAGACCAGATCCGAAGATTGCCTACGTTCCTCTCAATGTGAGAAGCTCAGGTCAGCGTAGTTCGAGAAGAATTTAGAATAGGCAGAAGAATCGGGATCATGCATAATGAGGGGGGAATTACCTAAAGATTAGGGTTTAGAAGTAGTTCCTAGATCATCCTCGGGTTGATGAACCCTTGATCATCATCGGCTATGAAATAACATGCAAACATGAAGATCGCAACCCTAAATATAGCATAAATAAGGTTTTAATCTATGAACACGATGAACATATGAAGAACATATATGAACATATGAATAAACATGCGAAGCATATGAAGAAACTATGAATAAACATGCAAGAACATGAATATTAAAGATCTACATTAGAAATAATGCAAGAACGTGAAGAAATAAGTTAGAAAACTTACCTATGTTGGCAAGAAATAAACCTTGATCTTCTTGGAGGCTTGAATGCTAATTAGAGAGCAAAATTGTGTTTAAGAACTCTCAAATTCGGATCCCCCTAAACCAATAGCATGAGATTGGTTTATATAGTAAACTGAGGGGAAGATCTGATGGTCCAGATCATCCGGGGCGGATGTGGCCGCGTGGCCAATATTGAGGGCGGCGGCGAAGTGGCCGCGTGGCCAATATTGAGGGCGGCGGCGAAAGTGGCCGCGTGGCCATCGTTGCGCGCTGACTTGAAATTCAAGCTAGGGTTTTACTGTTCATACAAGGCAACCCTAAATGTCCATATTTAATGTTTTCTAGAACATTGAGCTATTTTTGGGAATCCGGGACAAGTCTTTGCAAGGTTTCTAATTCCCATAAAGTCCTTGTATATTTGGGAAAGCCCTAATAAACTCATTTTCAGATCGGGTACTAACAGTTTGGAGCTGTCTAAAGAGAGCGGTTACGATGCCATAAGTATCATCTTTAGAGGCCATCATTTCCACCCAAGTATATCTTGAATAATCATCAACCACCACAAGTGTATAGCGGTTTCTGTTGGTAGTGGTGCCCTAGGCACGTTTAATAAACGTTGTAATTGTTATCATTTATTTCATATCAATAAAGAGATGTTTTGATTATTATTGTGTTCATGTTTACTTATAATAATCTCCATCCCTAGTACTTGTTAAGCACTAGTATAAAGGCTAAATGATCATAGGATGATAATGTTAGATTTATGGGTACTTGTTTGGAACAAGGTACTGGACATGACCCGCTCTATGAGATTTATGTCATGGTCTATGTCATACATATATCTCATATTAGTTATGTCATTTGAATCCTTAGACATGAAGTTATTATAGTCTTCCACTTGATGAACATTATGTTTTGACATATTCAAACGCTACTTTTAACCGAGTGGCTATAAAGGGTATGATTGGCATAATCGGATTCACGTAGGGAAGAATAATAAGCTAAATGGAGTTGTCCCTCTTCGGAGAGATATCAAGCTTGGGCCTCTCGTAGAAATGATGTTGATGAAATGTTCGGCTGGACTCAAATGAATTGATTGGATCAATGTCATTTGGATTATCAACATATTCGGAATCGAGAAAGTATTGAACAAAACAAGTTGACTCTTTGACCATGACTTATGTTCAATGATATCGTGGACAAAAGGATTATGACATATTCTAAGAGGAATGCGAACTTGTATCTAGTTATACTATTTGGGTAGGTATGACGGTTTGCTAGAACCTAATCATATCTTATGGGATCATGTTTGAGCCATTGCCAAGTTAGTATAATCCTAGAGGGTCACACACAATAGAACGAATCTTTAAAAGGACTACATTGGAATTTTGGAAATTCTGGACATCCTGGGAAGTGGGCGACCGCACAGTATGGACTGGGCGGCCGCACAATTATCTTAGTTTTGTACCAGTTTTGCTTCAGATAGTTGTGCGACCGCACAGAGGGTTTTGGGCGGCCGCACAGTGCTGTCGGGTGGCAGATTCCTAATTTGATTAGGAAACGAATTTTGGACGGATTTTGACACAAGTTTCCTATTTGGAATAGGTCATACTTGTGTATAAAAGACCAAATTCGGCCAGCACTCAAAGCTAATGATTTGTGAGTCTCAAAGAGTTTGAGAGAGGGTTATTT
>JAOWBW010000199.1:1537702-1610162 GCA_026119855.1 Campanula takesimana
GAGAGAGAGGGAGAGAGAGAGAGAGAGTCGGGAACTACGATTGCGATAGAGAGAGAGCGAGAGGGGAGTCAGCGTTGAGCCGAGACTGAGAAAGAAAAAAACATACTAACCTAGATTTTTTTCTATATAAGGAGGGTGATGTGTACATTTTTATAACATGAAGGGGTAATAGTAAACTTATAAACTTAATAGTTTCGGGTCAGATCCCAGATCGGATCAGAGGTGCTACCGAAACCGATCCGAACCCGATCGGATCTTAAAAATTGCAAACCATATCCGAAATTTTCGGATCGTTTCGCCTTCGGTACGAAACGGGTTCGGTCAATTGTCATCCCTAATTTTAACACCCCAACTCCTTCAAGCAAAAATTATTCATTTATCTAAAATTAATGTTGATCTGTTAAGCAAATAGTCCCATTGACCCAAAATAAATCATTTATCCATATTTTACCCTTTAATATGTTGAGGAAATCTCTTGTGAGACCGTCTCTTATATTAGACGAGTTTTAACGAAAGAGGAAATGAGCTTGCCCCCTCCCACCAATAGGAGCAAACCATTTACTCTATCAACAAAAATGGTGTCGATAAACCATTTACTCTCTCAACGAAACCGCATTTTTTTTGTCGTTTGTCAAATTTACTTATCGAGAAGAGATTTTGCCTCTTACTCACGCACTCACTCACTCCCCCCCTTGTTCATTTATATAAAATTAAATTTGAACCGTTAAGCAATCCGAATAGTCCCGATGTCCCAAAATCAGTCATTTATCAATATTTTACCTTGTAATATATTGAGGAAATATCTTGTGAAACCGTCTCATGTAGTAGACGGGTTTTACTGAGAGAGAAAATGGGTTTGCCCCGTTCCATCGATAGGAACAAACCATGTATTCTCTCAAGAAAATGGGTCTCGACAAACCATTTACTGTTTCAATGAAACTGCAATTTTTTTGTCGTTTGTCAACTTATCGAGAAGAGATTTTGCCTCTCATTCACTCCCCCCCCCCCCTTCTTGTTCATGTATGTAAAATTAAATTTGAACTGTTAAGCATTTGAATAGTCCCAATGTCCCAAAATAGTCATTTATCTATGTTTTAACCTAGTAATATGTTTCTCAAAAAAAAAAAAAAAAACTAGTATATGTTAACGATTTTTTTTGTCAGACCGTCTCATCTCATGTATTAAACCGGTCTTAAATAAAACAGAAAATAAACTTGCCCCATCCCAACGTACGTTAAGATAAAATCATCTACCCTCAAACCCTTTTTAATTTCTTTATATAAATACCCCTCTTCATTTCTCTCCCTTGTCCCCCACATCAATTCTCTTCAACACTCGCAACTACACCATCAACACACACTTGAACACACGCACAAAAAAACCAGAGAGGGAAGACCCCCCCCCCTCTCTCTCCCCCCAAATTCACAATGTCAGCTTGCGGTGACGACCAATCCCGAATCGATGCCATCAAATCCACCATCCGGGTCGTCCCTAACTTCCCCAAACCAGGTTCTTTCTTTCTCCCTATCTATTTATCTATATTTTTCAAATCATCCTTAAACAGATTTATTCTGTTCATCTTTATTTGTTGCAAAGATCAGATTTTTAGCTAAAACCCTATAAATTTGTAAAAAAACTAGACACCCATTTCTATTTTTAGTCTTTTTTATTCTAATTTGTGAAATGATTGTGGGGGGAAAATAAAAAACAGGGATAATGTTTCAAGACATAACAACATTGTTGCTGGATCCAAAAGCATTTAGAGACACCATTGATTTGTTCATAGAAAGATACAAAGGCAAAAACATTTCTGTTGTTGCAGGTACATACTTTTTACTATATATACTCTTAATTATGCCGTGATTTTATGCATCATATATTCCCTACTCTTTCTATTCTTGCTTTATTTTACTATTTTATTGTTAATCTTTTTTTTTATTTTTTTTTTTAATGTTTAAATTACCTTGTGGGGTCCCTTTTTCTTAGAAAATCAAAGTAGGCAATGAGTTATACAGCTAGGCACTAATTTGATTGTACATGACTATAGTTTTATTTTATTATTGGTGATTTTGGATGCACAGTATTGTTGTTTTCTTGCTGGATTTTTTTATTTACTTTTACCATGGTTGTGAAGCTGAAAAATTCAGTCCATCCCAAGTGACTATAACTAAGGTTGAGTGGGGGTTGTAAGATTGCTGGAGAATGGAGCAAGACATGTTATTTTTTTTTTTTTTTTTTTTTAGCTTCTTGAATGCTTTGGTAATACATTGTTGAAGTAACATTAAGATTTCTTTGGACTTAAAAATTGATTATTTTTTCGGTAAAGTGATTGATGGTGGTGGTGTGTGTCATTGATTACTTCCTAAGGATAGTATGAGCGGTTGCGGTGAGGTGATCGTTGCTGCTACTGCTAGGCATGTGCTTTGATGATCCAAAATTTTAGGTGGGATAATAGGAGTTTTGGTGTTGTTGAAAAAAGGTAGGACCCGCTAGCTTGATGATGGTTTTTTTTTATAGTATAAGATAGGGCCTTTCTATTTTTTTAAGGGTGTATTCATTATAATGTGGACTTCAGCAATTCACTGTTTGGATGAGTTGATTCTGAGCCTTCATTTATGCTCTTTCAATGCTTTTGTTTTCCCCTTTTTTATGTTTCCCTTTTTTAATGGTTCATGATTGTATATGAGTGCCATTTTAGTCTTCTTATGATCAATTATTGTTGGAAAGATTATTTATAAAGGTGGAGTGGCCTGTATAATGAGTGGGTTTATTTTTGTCTCTGTTTTGTGTGATTGGAGAACACTGAACCTCTTTTTGTTTTATTTCTTGAAACCTTTTTTCCAGTTCTCGTGAAAAGCTACCTTCAATATAATTGGTTTTTGAGCAATGAGGACATATTTTCTTTTTGGAATGAGTTCACGTCCCAGTCTGGACTTGAAATTGAATTCAATCCAAATGTATACCACTCCCTCCGTCCCAAAATGAATGTCCGAAAAACTTTCAAACTTGCTCTTGGCCAAGAGTAAATTTGAAAATAAAACCGGACATTCATTTAGGGACGGAGGTAGTAAATCAATTGTTGATTGCATAATAAGATGAAGATAATAAATTGATCAAGAATGTTTTATCTTTTCTAATGTGAAAGGATGGTGAACAAGCAAAGACTTTCTTGTTCTTCATTATTATCTACTCTACTAAGAACATCTTTCCAAATATTCAAAGCAAATAGATAATTTTATTTTTTTTTCTGTGATGTACGATGACCATTTACACATTCTCATTGGATAACGATTAATCTGTTATGATTTTTTTGTTGACTGTGTTTTGGTTCGCAGATATGTTAAATCCATTTTTTGTCCATCGTTTCTTGCCTGTTCTTTACCTTGGTAGGTTTGGTTGTCCCCATGGGCTCTATTTTTCCAAATGATTATTGAAAATCAATAATTATTTATTTGCAGATACTATTCGTCCCTGTATGTTTCCTTGTTGTATGTCTTATTTGTGAACCTATGGGTATTCATGTATTTTTTTATTATTTTTTTAATTATTTTTTATATCATCCATGCATGTTAGGAATCCTCGTCATAGAAGTATTATTCTAATTGCAAACCCATGACGTTTTTCTGTATGAGATAGACAAGTAGGACTTATTGATTGTCAGTTTTGTTCGTATTAGTAAATTACCAAATCACAAAGCATGTGCACGTTGTTTGGCTCACTATCCTTTCACTGGACAGCACCACATTCCGCATGACCAGAATCAGACATGACATATGTTCTTGAATTTAAGATTATTTTAAAGAATTCTCTTCTGTGGCTAGTTTGTATCTATCTTTTGTTGTTAGAAAATGTTGGGTTATTATCTGAATTTGGTTTGATGTGGTTCACAATTATAATGTAGTGTAATATTTTCCTAACACAAAGGGGGTCAGGTCATAATTGATAAAAATATTACTCCCTCCGTCCCAAATTAAATGACCATTTTGAATTTGAGGGTCATTTTGAAAATGTTGATTTATAATAGAAAAAAAATCATAAACATTCTAGCCATTCACTTTCAAAAGTTTAGTTTCGCAAATATATGATGAACTCTGAAAAAAATATTGAAAAAATCATTTAGGGACAAAGGTTTTTGATGCAAAAGTTTCAAAAGGTCGTTCATTTTGGGACAAAGAGGGTCATTCAATTTGGGACAGAGGAAGTAACTTTAATGGTTAAAAGTCGAGTTTTTATATTTCTAAAGACAAAGAGGGTCAACTAAATCCTTAATGCAAGTTGTGGCTTCAACTTTGATCAAGGCAAAATCGTCATCTTGTCTTATCATGCTTTCTTATTCTTGTTTTGCTCCTATTGTTTGAAATTATTTTTTTTTGCTTTATTAAGATTCTTTACTGTATTCTATTTTGCTTTGTTCTCTAATATTTTTTTAGCCATCAAATGCATCTGCAAAATCATTTATTTTATTCCAAAATTTTGAAGGAGATCAATTCTTGGGTGGCTTTGTGTTTTAAGAGATTTTTGTTCATTGATTTATACTCCCTCCGTCTTTTTAGTCTGTTCACTTTTTACGATTTTGGGTGTCTCATTTGATTGGTCACAACCCCAAAAGGGAAAGTTTATATTTAATTTATTCATTTGGACGTACTTGTCATACTCACAACAACTATCTCAATCATAATTCCAACCTCACTCACATATCCCATCACACTTTTCATACTCACAACACCCACTCAACTATTAATATTAAACACTTATCCTTCAAACCCGTGCGTTGGTCAAAGTGTGAACAAACTAAAAAGACGGAGGGAGTATGTAAATTAGCTCGTTCCTGCTTGAGATATTTAAGGCTGAGAGATATTGATGTAGTCAATGTTAGGCGCTTTGGCAAGTTATAAATAATCTTTCTGGATTTCTGAAAGACTGTTTTCCTTAATTTGGTATCTTAAGTCAAAACTATCACAATCTCTGTCTCTCTTAATGGCAATCACATTCTGAAAATGTAATAATTAATTCTTAAAAGAAAATTTTCATTTTTATGAGTACTATTAACTTTTGAGGGGTAAAGATTACTTTATTGGTTGAAGAATAGTTATGCAATCAATGCCTAGTAACTCTAATAACCGTTGTGGGAACTGTTTCGAGAGCAATTATGCAAATAGTTCCTTGAAATTTTACTGTGTATAGCATGTACCCTCTTTATGATTTTATTGTATTGTTAATGCTAGGATGTCTCTGAAAATGTTTTCGAGAGCAATTATGCCTAGTAACTCTAAAAACTTGCCCTTCTTCCATAGTTTACATTCGTGTGATTACCAAACGGCAAACACCAGATGATTCTGAAAATGTTTTCAGAAATTATTCACCATTAAGAAAGTGCAACAATTTTCTTAATGGAGACCTTTTTCTAAGCCCACGGAGTTGCATGACATCTGTTCGTGTTGAGCTTATTAAGAACCTAGAATCTGCTCTTGAAAGGTACTTAAGCTTTCGACCAAGCTAAGTAAAGAAGAAAGTGTCAGGTTAGATAATACTCCCTTCGTCCCAAAATGATCTTTCCGCTTTTTTTGGCGTTACTAAGAATGAATTTTGAGCAACAATTGTAGGTTGATTTACTTATACTAATGAAACTGTAAAAACTTGTTATTGATACAGCATCAAGAATACTTTCAATAACAAGTTTCAGATTTTCATTAGGATAATTAAAATAACCTAAAATTATTGCTCAAAGTTCAATAATAGTAACGGTAAAAATAGTGGGAATATCATTTTGGGACGGAGGGAGTAAATGACAAAAAAGTTTCAAGACTCTATTTCTTTTTTTTTTTTTTTTTTTTTTTTAAGAAGAAGAAGATAGGGAAACACCTCAATAATGGTACACGTTAGACATGATCTAGCGAATTGAAAAGCTCCTGTGGGCTCCAGTCTTGTAAACTATGGAAGAAGGGCAAGTTTCCCATAAATATAGGCTGAGATAGGTTTCTTGTAGATAAAAGGCATTCAAATAATCAGATTTATAGATATTTCAACCCGCAATCACATAAAGGAACACAAAGTAGCTTATTAATACTCCCTCTGTCCCAAAAAGATAGTCTCATTTTGGCTTTTTATGGTCAACAAAAATGAACTTTGACCAACCATTGGTGATGATCTAATCATTCTAGTGAAAGTCTAAAATTTGTAATTGATAAATCATTAAGTGATTTATCAATAACAGTTTTTAGAATTTCATTGTGATCATTAAATTGACACCAACGTTTGGTCAAAGTTTATTTTTGTTGACCATAAAAAGTCAAAATGAGACTATCATTCCGGGAGAGATGGACTAGAAAATATTCCCCCCCCCCCCCCCCACGACCCTCATTCATTATGTTCTATTTTATGCATTTACACTTAAGCGTCTGTTAAATTTCTGATCCCTCCAATTTATGCTAACGTGAGTTTGCTTTTTGTTTTTTTGTCAGGAATAGAAGCTCGGGGTTTTATATTTGGTCCTCCTATTGCATTGGCAATAGGTGCAAAGTTCGTTCCCTTGAGAAAGCCAAGGAAGCTACCTGGTACTTCTCATCCTCCCATAGTTTCTTTTTCTTTTTTCATTTTAATCTACTCTTTCCTCTCAAATTAAGTGTCACTTTTATAAATAAGTAAATAGTTTACCATGGTACAAGCAATGTACAACCAAGTAAAGCACATTCCCTTGAAATTTTAACAAGTCAACTGCAACACTTATTATGAGTATGAGACGGAGGGAGTTGTTGACTCTGCTTGAGTCATCTTTTTTTTTTTTTTTTGGATCCCATCGAACGATGGAGATTTCTCTCTGTTTTTAGCTTACCAAACTTTCCTAACTACAGGGGAAGTCATATCAGAAGAGTATACATTGGAATACGGAAAGGATTGTCTTGAGATGCACATTGGAGCAGTTGAAACTGGAGAGCGAGCACTTGTAGTTGATGATTTGATCGCTACCGGTGGCACCCTCTGTGCGGCTATGAAGCTATTGGGTACATATCTAATCCTTTCAATTAGCTAATGCCAAACTGGATCTCATTTTTGAAGATATTATATACTCTCTCCGTCCCACAATAAATGTCGCATCTTCACTTTTATGGTCAATACGATTGAACTTTGACCAGCATTTGAAGACAATCTACTAATCTTTATGAAATACCAATGACAAAATTTTGAATTTTATGTGAGTAATTAGATTTGAGTAACTTCTTGGTCCAAGTTCAATCAAGTTTAATTGACTAGGTCAAGATGCTATATTTATTATGGGCCGGAGGGAGTATTTTGTAAACTCCAAAGTAACCACTTTTTATTTTCACCAATGTCGTTGAGTTCCTTAATCGTCTATGTAGATTATATGAGTGTCCAATTCTTGTAAGAGTACTAAAGTCACCTTATCATGCTCTAATTTTCACTTACAATAACATAGTGTGCAGCATCAACTTCATTAATTTTCTTTAAAATGGACACTCATTCATTCAAGGACAAGCAGGGTAGTTTAGAAAGTCTTCTCGGGTTTTATTTTTAGAGTGCATTGCAAATAATGAACTTGAACTTTCATCCTCTCCAGAGCGAGCTGGAGCAGTTGTTGTTGAATGCGCGTGCCTAATTGAATTACCAGATTTAAAGGTAACATCTGGTGAAAGTAATTTACATTGTAGTCAACCTTATTTCACCTTTGACTAATCGGTTTATATTTCTTACTTTTTTTTAGGGTCGTGATCGATTGAACGGGAAGCCATTATACGTACTCGTCGAATCGCATTAAAGCATCATGACAAAGTTGTACATTAGAGGGCTAATTCTTAGCCAAGTCTCAGCTGAATATCTTTCTCTCATTTTTTTTGTTCTTCCCACCCTTATGTTTTTCCTAAGTAGTCAAACTAAGGCTGAGAAATCTTCATATTCCTTATTAGAGGTTAGAAGAAAACATTGAATGAATTTGAATGTTGCAAAATCTTACTCATTTGAGTGGTCTTTGCAAAGTATCCTCATTTTTTTAAAACTTGATTATTTAATAGCAAACGAAAATGGTTCGTTAGGAATCATAGTTTGTGCCTCATATTACCTCTAAAATTTACTAATTTAGGTATGTTAATGGTCGAGGGATGCTTTGTGCACAGGACTGCCCTTTTTTAGGTTTGCCAAAAGATAACTCGAGTCGGTTTAGCTATTAGTGCGACCATGACATTTATTTTATGACTAGTATTGCTTTATGCAATGTTAAATGCAAAATAAGAAGATAAAAATAAGTGACTTGTTTAAAAGAAAAATGGACAGCCATTGTTGAAGAATAAGAAATACTTTTGACAAAAACTTGTGTGAGACGGTCTCACATGTGAGACGGGTCTTATTGAGAGAGTAAATGGTTTGGCCCCTTATGGGGTAAGCCCATTTTCTCTCTCAACAAGACCCGTCTCACGTGTGAGACCGTCTCACACAAGACTTCCTCAATACTTTTTTGGGCTTTTTTTTTTTGTTAGTCACCGTTTCATTTATAATTTATACTCCCACCGTCCCACTTGAAATAAGACAAATTTTTTTTCCCCAAAGAAATTGATTATTCAACAACATGCATACATGATACATAACCCATTACCAAACATGCCTTAGCTTAGACAAGCCTTAAATATGAAACCGTATATTAGGATTCAACAGTTTGCAGATAACTAAAATAGTTGATAGACCATAACTATCCAGAAGGTTCTAAAAAGCGTTAGGCGGACGCTAGGCGCCGTAGCTGGGCCTAGACGGGATTTAGGCGGGACCGAGTAATCAGGCATA
The DNA here is from genome assembly GCA_026119855.1 of Campanula takesimana. Lineage (NCBI taxonomy): Eukaryota > Viridiplantae > Streptophyta > Magnoliopsida > Asterales > Campanulaceae > Campanula > Campanula takesimana. Next base: position 1,546,493 of record JAOWBW010000199.1, read on the forward strand.
GTTATAATATCTTAGGCGGGACCAAGACGTTTCATGAACGCCTAAGCGGGGCCTAGGCGGTGTAGGCGAGCGCCTTTTAGAACACTATTATCTACTTTGTTATCAACTATTGAATATAATACACACTTCCTATCCGCACACCCCATGTTTTGCAATTAATTATTGGGCGAATTACATTTTAGGCCCCAAAGTTTGGGGGGTGTTCCTATGATGGGTTCTAAAGTATCTCCGTTAGCATTTTGGGCCCCAAAGTTGTCATTCTGTTAGCATTTTAGGTCTTTTAACCAATTTTGTTACAAAAACCAGTTAAATAGGCACGTGCCACGCACATGCCACCTAACGAAGGATAGTTTGAAATTGATTTAACTTATAGGGGGTTTACTGCACATTTTTAAATTTAATGGGATTAAATATTAAAAAATTCTTTTCCAAATAATTAACGAATACTCCCTCCGACCCATTCGAATTAGGACAAATTTCTATTTTGGGTGTCCCATTCGAATTAGGACAACCCAAAAATGGAAGTGTTTTATTTAATGGGACCCACATTCACACTCACAACAACTTTCCACTCATTATTCTCTACCCCACTTTCTCTCTCTTACTTTACTTTTCATACTCACAACACCTACTCCACTAACACTTTTTCCTTAATTCCAGTGTCCAACCCAAAAATCCTAATTCGGGTGGGACGGAGGGAGTATGGACTTAAATATTAATAATTACTCCCTCCGTCCCATTGAGAGTGAGACTAGAGGAGTGGGCACGATATTTTAGATAAAGTGATATATATGTGGTAGAAAATGAAGAGAGAGAATGACTGGGGTTAAATAGTGGGGAATGATGAATATAAGTATATTAAAACATTTCCATTTTGGGTAGTCTCACTTTAAGTGGGACGGCCAAAAAAGGAAAGAAGTCTCACTTCTAGTGGGACGGAGGGAGTATATTGTAAATGTAAATTTTAGATTAGGTGTTCTCCACCACTTGCGATAACGCCCTCCCTTCCGCCACCTCACCTCCCCCCGCCTCTCCAACTGCTCCGACGACATTTCCCTCTCCGTCACCGCCCTCAAATCCCTCTCCACTCTCACAGTGGCGGAGCCATGATTTTTTTTCAATGGGGGCAAAGTTACACTACAATTAAATTTCAACTGTATTTTTTGTCAATGGGGGCAAAAAAATAATCTAGTGTATTAATACTTTCATCTCAAAGGGGCAAATTTCAAAAAATTGTACTAAACCTCAAATTTTTTGTAAATTTTGCACTAGTAAATTTTTGTTTTTTAAAAATCAATGGGGGCAATTGCCCCCTTTCCCTTAAGGGTAGGTCCGCCTCTGCGCTCTCACCTCCCTCACTTTCCTAAACTGCCACATCTACGCTGTCCATTTCCCTTCCAAGCTCACCTCCAACCTCCGCTCCTTCACCTCCATCAACTCCCTCAAGAAACTCACCGGCGTATGGCTCAGCCGCCTCCAAAATCTCACCGATTTAACTGTCGCCGGCGTCACAATCAACGCTAGTGGACCTTCAATCATCCTCTCCAACCTCAAACTCCTCCGTTCTTTAACGATCTCCAACACTACCCTCTTTGGGTACCTGCCAAAACACTGGAAAAATCTCAATCTCACCCACATTGATTTATCAAACAACAACCTCAAAGGTATAATACCCACATCATTAACCCTCCTAGAAAACCTCCAAACGTTAAATCTTTCCTCAAATCACCTCACCGGAGAAATACCTACTTCGTTTGGCGACTTATCATCTCTCCAAAACCTCTTATTGTCATCAAACTCACTATCCGGTGCTCCACCGGAATCCATGGCAGTCCTCCACCTAGATCTCGGCTAAAATAAATTCAACGGTACAATCCCCAAACGTTAAATGTTACTCCCTCCGTCCCGCCGGAAACTTCAAAAAAAAAATTATGGCTCAAGAATTAAGGGAAAAAGTGAAAATTGTGATGTGTTGTGAGTGTTGATAGTTGAGTGGGAGAGAGAAAGTGGGGTAGAGAATAGTTAGTGGGTTAGTGGATGTGAGTATGAGAAATGGGACCCACTAATTAAAAAGTATTAAAAACTTTCCATTTATGGATTTTGCAATTTCTATGGGACGCCCAAAATAGTAAGTTTTGCAATTTCCGGCGGGACGGAGGGAGTATTATTTTTAAAAAGGTTAATTATTTGAAAAATAATTTTTAATATTTAAGCCCATTAAATTTAAGAATGTGCAGTAAACCCCTTATAAGTTAAATAAATTTCAAACTATCCTCCGTTAGGTGGCATGTGCGTGGCACGTGCTTATTTAACTGGTTTTTGTAACAAAATTGGTTAAAAGACCTAAAATGCTAACAGAATGACAACTTTGGTGCCCAAAATGCTAACGGAGATACTTTAGAGCCCATCATAGGAATACCCCCCAAACTTTGGGGCCTAAAATGTAATTCGCCCTTAATTATTTCATATTTTGATACAACAAATTGTTTATCTAAACTATTCCGAAAAAGTAGTCTCATACTCCCTCTGTCCCAGAAAGATAGTCTCATTTTGATTTTTTATGGTCAACAAAAATGAACTTTGACCAATCATTGGTGTCGACTTAATCATTCTAGTAAATTCTAAAATTTGTAATTGATAAGTCAATTAAGTGATTTATCAATAGCAATATTTAGATTTTCATTGTGATCATTAAATTAACATCAATGTTTGGTCAAAGTTTATTTTTGTTGACCATAAAAAATCAAAATGAGACTATCTTTCTGAGACAGAATGAGTAGTATACTGTCTCTCCATAGACTCAACAATGTACAAGTTTTTCATATATATATATATATATATATATATAGGTGCTCAAATGAGAACCTAAATATCGTGAGAACCGTGAGAACTTAATGTATCCAATGATGTATCCAAGTGCACATTGGATACATTAGTTTTTACCTAATGTATTCAAGTAATGTATCCAATGATGTATCTAAGTGAACCATTGGATACATTAATTTTTTTACCTAATTTATCCAACTTCTCACGGTTCTCACGATATTTAGGTTCTCACAGGAGTACGACCCTATATATATATATACTCCCTCCGTCCCACCTCACTTGAGATATAAGAGGTGGGCACAATAACTAATGAAAAAGAATAAAATAAAGAAAATGTGTGGTAGAAAATGAAGAGGGAGAATGAGTGGGGTTAATAGTAGGTTGGTTGAATGAATTGTGTGGTGGAAAATGAAGAGAGAGAATGAGTGGGTGGGTTAGATTGAATATAAAATTGTAAAAAGATTGCCATTTTGGGGAGTCTCAAGTGAAGTGGGACGGACCAAAATAGAAATAAGTCTCAAGTGAGGTGGGACGGAGGGAGTATACATATATATATATATGTATATATATACATATATATATATATGTATACTCCCTCCGTCCCATTTGAAGCTTCACTTATTACTTAAATGGATGTCCCGCTGATTGCTTCACCTTTCCTAAAATGGTTATAAATTTAAGCCCCATTTGTCATCCCCACTCACTTTTTCCTCTCACATACATAAATTGTGGTCCCCACTTGTCATACCCACTAACTTTTCCTGTTGGGTTTTGATCAAACATGCGCAGCGGAATAAACCCAAAGTCTAGATCCATTCAAGATGATTAAATTAATACGGAGATGAATTTAGAACACTAACCGTGATAGAGTTTTAAAATTCTGAGATCTTCAATCTTTGTTCTTCGCGCTTCTTTGAATCACGAACGCAGGAACACGATCGCAAAACTTGGATCACAAACTTGGAGGAGTTGATGCCAACTCCCTCTATGTTTATCCACACGCGAACGAATATCAAGAACTATTCTTGATCCGGATTACTAGACCTAACAGAAACTATTTCTATTATGAAGGCTATATGAAAACTATGATTCTTGTTCTTGGAAGAAGAAGAATATATTTTCTCTCTTGGAGGCTCTCTAATTGATCTGGTATCAACCGTATCTGATTAGGTTATTAGGAGAGGTATTTAAACTCATTTAACCTAAACCCTTTAGGAGAAATAGGTTAAAACCCGTCATAATACGTAATAAGGAATTATGGCCCGAACAGGACCAGCTCGGCCGAGTCCTTTGAGGTGCTCGGCCGAGCGCCTCTAATTTTTACCCTTCTGTTTCTCTTGCTCGACCGAGTCCTTTGAGGTGCTCGGCCGAGCACCAGCAGAAAGTCATTTTTAGCCTTTTAAACAATTCGTTCTTTTGTGTGTGAGCCCATAGGATTATATTAAGTTGGCAATGAGCCCAAACACATTTGTACTCATAAATCATGAGCGGACTCTAGTAAGCCATCATGACTACCCAATTAATATAACTTGTCAAAGTTCGTGAATCCTTTATATGAGACTTAATTATGACATTGTGACCATGACATAAATCTCATACGGGTTAGTCCAGTATTTGTTCTCCAACAAATACCCATAAGTTTAATTGTATCCCATACACCATAATCATCGTATGATTATCTATCAAACTTATACTAACAATTAATCATAATTATCAGGGACGTAGATTATTATAATAAACATGCAAATGATATAATAATCAAACATTCAATATCTTTATTAAAACATAATCAATAGATAACATTAATCGTTCTCATAACGTGCCTAGAGCATACAACACCAACATTTCCCCCCTCACACATTTAAAATATGGGTCTCACTTGTCATACCCCTCATCACTTTTCTTAATTCTTGTGCACTCTCAAAATGGTGAAGCTTCTACCGGGACGGAGGGAGTATATATATATATATATATATATATATATATATATATATATATATAGAGAGAGAGAGAGAGAGAGATTCATAGCGGTGGTGGAGACTGATGCCGGTCATAACTGTCATGTGCCGGAGAATTGTAAAAACCTACAAAGAGAAGAAAAAGAACTGGAATTATACGAGTGTTCTAAAAAGCGCTAGGCGGGGCCTAGGCGGCGAAGCCTGGCCTAGCGCCTAAGGGCCTAGGCGGGGACTAGGCGGGGCCGAGAAATTAACGGTTTTTCTAATATTTATTATAAATATATAAATATATATAAATATTTATCAAGAAATATTGCCACTTATATTTTTTATTTGTCAAAAATAACTTATTTTATTAAAAAATATAAATCAAAATTAAGAGTTATGATATTTCAAAAGTGTAAGGTACATATTTATACACTAACTCTTATCCATTAACTCAACCCATCTTCATTTATTCAGCCCATCTTTATTAAGCCCAAATATAAAGCCCAATCTCAGTCACACAAATTCCTAAGAGGCAGCAACCCAGGAGACGTGTTTTTTTTTTGCCTTTCTCCTAAATCGACTCTCCCTCTTCTTTATTCGTGCACCAGAGGTCCAGATCTGGCGATTTCAACACCATCTCCGGCGATTCCAACTCCATCTCCGGCGATTCCAACAAATCTTCTCTCTCATCTCCTCTCCTCCCTGCCCACTTCGTCTCTTTCGCTTCTCCCCCTCCTGTACACCCAATACCTTTGCAGACGTCCGATGACAAAACCAGAGGACGTCGGACGCCTAGAATCCTATCCCGCCGAGCCCGCCTTGTCGCCGCCGAGCCCGCCTGACGCCTAACATGGCCGACTTGACGGAAATCACGGCGGAAGGGGTCCGCCTAGCGCCTAGACGGCGCCTAGGCGGCCGCCTAGCCCGATTTTTAGAACACTGAATTATACTAAGTGCACGAAAAAATTACAAAATCTAAAATGCAATAATTTTATTGATGTTTTTAATTAGAGTGTGGCGGGTTCATTAACGATGCAACCAACAAAATATCGTCACCTCATTTTGTGAGCAAGATTTTGACCTTATATTGTACTAAATTTTCTTTACGGTGAAGTGTTTTTAATAAATTAATGTTTCAATTTGATTTTGATTAAAAATAAATTTAAATATTCAATTTAAAACAGATATACCAATTTCCCCACTAACATATACTCCCTCCGTCCCAGCTCACTTGACACTTTTGATCAAAACTGGTCAACTTAAGGTCGTTTTGACCAACACTTTATAGAAATATTTATGTTCCAAAAAAATATTAAAATTGTTATTGAAAGGATTTTTAATAGTGATCATTTTACATTTTTTTAATTTTTATTCGGATCATAAATATTTCTATAAAGTATTGGTCAAACCGACCTTAAGTTGACCAGTTTTGGTCAAAAGGTGTCAAGTAGAGCCGTCAATTCGGGACAACGGGACGGGACGGGACAAAACTATGATGTCCCGCCAACTATACGGGATGGGACGAATTTATCGCGGAACGGAAATTCACCGTCCCATCCCAAATCATCTCGGGACGCGTGACAATGCGGGACAAATACGGGATAAGTTGACGCAATCACCCGATCACAAAATAACGATTTTGAAATAAATCCAACAATTCATCAGGCTAGAGAACTAACTAGTTTAAAAATTAGTTATAGGTCCAAAATCTGACCAAACTATCTGAAAGTAACCATTTGAGACCAAACCTTCAGAATCCATTAAGACCGGGACAGCAAGGTTAATAACCATCTATATGAGAATATTTACAAAATAAAAGTTTAAAAAGAAAAAAAAAAAAGCTTGCAATCAGCCATATACTTGAGATGGAACATGGAATATCAAATGCATGATTGTATGTATGTGAACTTTCAATACCTGGGAATCTCCTAAAATTTTTAACTTTCTGGGTCTCAGACAGCCACGACTGAGGAAATTTTGCAACATTCTTCTTTTTCCCTGAATTTCTTGGATTCTTCTTAAACATAAGATCATCGAAAGTAGGTGAGGAGTCATAGGCAGCAGCTCCAAATTTGGTAAAACTCTTCACATATTTCCTCCTGGGATTTAAAAAATGCGGGACGTCCCGTCCCGTCCCGTCCCATCCCATCCCGTTTTGTCCCGCGTCCCATACGGGACGTCCCGAATAGTCCCGCATTTTTTTCGGGATAAGAATATACCATCCCGTCCCGTCCCATATATATAATGGGACGGTCCCGAATTGACGGCTCTAGTATCAAGTGAGCTGGGAAAGAGGGAGTAGTTATAATTTTTCCTTCAATATACAAAACCCATAACCCACCCACAAGTCCACAACCATAATGATACAAAAGAACCAATATTCTACTTTGCATCAAATTAATGCCCTACAAGTTAAGTCACTACTCACATGGCTGCCAAGACTACGATCCAATATAATCCTTCCGTTATCTTCACTTTTTTTTTGGCCGTTATTATAGAAGATTTTTTAGCAATAATTTTAAGCTTATTTAATTGTATCAATAAAAATTTAAAACTTGTTATTGACACACCATTAAAATTATGATAAATAAAATTTTTTATATTTTTATTATAATAATTAAATCAATCTAAAATCATCACTTAATATTTGTAAAGTCGGAGGAAAAAAAACGAGAAGATATTTTTGGTACGGACGGAGTATATTTTTCCAGTTTCCATCGATGCCTTTTTCCTTTTGTTCATTTTATATTTTTTTCGTTCTTCTACTTTCCACCGGGTGGGTGGGCGATGATGCATGGTATGGGTTAAGAATATGTACGGTTCAAGCACTAGTCCATTTTGTCGTTACTCTCTAGCGGTTGATGTTAATGCGCTACTCTCTAATTTTGGTGGCAAAGCCAAAAATATTTGTAAAATAAGTTAAAATTATTTGATGAAAATGATTACACATATCATAAAAAGAAATTGATATAAAAAGGGTCAAAATAATATAATAGTGCAAATTTTATCAAACGACATATGTTAAAATTGATAAAATGTTATTTAAATAATTTTTTAAATAACACACTAAAATAATAATTTTCAAAAATTAAGGGGGTCAACCCCATTCTTCTAAGGTGGCTTAGCCACTACTCTGTCCCAAAATTTTAGTCTAACTTTAATTTTGTGGATGCTCTCAGAAAGATCATGTCCTACTCGTTTTATAGTTCATTGATTTTGAAATACAATTTAAGACTTTATTATGGTATTAAAATTGACTTTTTACGCGTGTGAGCCCAAATTTGATCCACAGTGATTTAGCTACTCGTCACTCAAGTTTATGTTAACACCAATACTAGCCAATTTATTTTGAAATTGAACTTCAAACTTTTTCAAAATATTTTAATATATAATACTAAGAAAATGAAAAAAATACAATTAAATTTTGATAAATGATCCAACTTGAATATTTGGGATCCGGGGTTGGTTCATAATAGTATGTCACGTCACTTCTGCATTAACTAAGGCCATCTACAATGGAAGAAAAAAATGTGTGTGAATGGACTTTTACATGAAAATTTTGTGTGAATTGGTGCAATGGTGTGTGAATGGGAAGAGTGTGAATTTTTTTGTGAAAAAAAATCACACTGTGTGAATGGGAAAAGATGGGTCCGTTTTTGCCACGTGGCGCCTCTCTATTGGGCCAGAGAGGCGCGTGTACTTCACGCCTAGACAAGGGCGCGTCTGCGCCGAAGTCAACCTCTTTTTTTTTTTTTTTTGGTGTTGACACTTGTCGCCATCTGATTGGCGGACGAGTTTTTTTTTTTTATCCCAATTATTTGAGCTCAATTATTTCACAAAAAAATGTTTTTTTTTTTTTTTTACACCAAAATTCCTATTTTTTTTTTCTCTTAAATTGACATAAGTTTTATTGTATTCCGACACAAAAAAAAAACCCATCTTTTTTCTTGAAATGGATCTCAATAATAACTATTTCAACACTAATCATAAAAATAAAAAATAAAAAATAAAATTTAAGTGGTGGGGTATAGGATGATGAGTGGGAAAAGTGTTGAATGAGAGATTAAACAAACCATTGTAAGGTGTTATGTGAATGAGTGGTGAATGGATGAGTTGGAAGAGAGAGAAGCTGATGTGGAGTGATAAAGTGGGTGTTGAATGGTTTTTTTTCTTTGAAACCACTGTGGATGGTCTAACAAAAAATAGGTAATGGCACAATGCAAATGTAGCACTCCTATGGAATCACTTAAAAGGAAATATTATTGCATGGGAATATCATTTGTCATGTCTGCCATGTTAAATACCCCTCTAATCAAAAGTTTAAATATATTTTTTTTTTTTAAATGATAATATTATAACAGCGTATTATTTATTAGGAATATATTACTAAATATTAAGTATTTATCTTGTTACCTAACTTAGAAGATCATGTGTATCAATTAGAAGTTTTGAATTGTATAGATTAGGAATAAGCTCTACAATATCCTCTTTGTAAACCGTATAAATATGTACCTCCTATCATTAATATAATTGAGATTTTTATATTCAAACCCTTCTTCACCATGTATGATTAACTCCAACTCTCTCCCTCTCTCATCCTTAATATGGTATCAGAGCAAAAAGATACATATGAGACTTTTTCGCCAAAACCCTAGCGACAAAACCTAAAAGCCGCCCCCACCCCTTTGCGGCAAACCGTAGCCGCCCACCCTATCTCCACCACTCACCCGCCACCACCACCACACACACTTCCGCCACCACCGTCAAAACCTCACCATCCACTTCCGCCCCACCCCACGACTAAAATCTGCTGCCAAGAAAGCCCAACACCTACCACCATCCTCCTCGGCTCAACCTTTTTAACGGCCGAAACCCTAACTATGTCAACCTGCGGCATAACCCTAGCCGCCACACTTTGGCCCCTTTACCATCTCTAAATATTTATACACCAACCTAGGCAAACCCTTATGGCCGAAACCCTAAAAATATCCCCCTTGGCAAAATCCTACCTAGTGTAATCACACCAGCACCCACGGCCAACCCTTTTTACCGTGTTCAAAACCCAGAACAGGTGCACCCTACTTCCAACACAACCCTACAGCCGCCCCACCCTCAAATAGCACTATCGGCCCAACCCTAATTTCCTAAACCCAACCTTGGTGCTCACCACCCTCGACACAACCCTACCGTCGAGACCCACCACCTCTCTCTATCTTTATCCTACCATCAGCAAACCCCACCTTACACACCCTTGCCAATACCTCCATCTCAACTTCTCTCACTAACAAACTTGCTGATGAAACCCCTGGTGTAATCACACCATCCCTCACACCAATAGCTTAGCCAACAATCCAACTGATGCAACCTCTGATGTGATCCCACCAACATCCACATCATATCAGAAACCACGTGCGCATCCGGAAACACATTCACCTTCACTCGCTCAATCAGACCCGGCTCGTCGCATCACTCTTCAAGATTGGACTTATCCAAGGATCGTACATCTTGCAAGGGCATATTAGGAATATATTAGTAAATAGTAAGTATTTATCTTGTTACCTAACTTAGAAGATCATGTGTATCAATAGAAGTTTTGAATTGTATAGATTAGGAATAAACTCTAGAATATTCTCTTGTAAACCCTATAAATATGCACCTCCTTTCATTAATATAATTGAGTCTTTCATATTCAAACCCTTCTTCACCATGTATGAATGGCTCTAACTCTCTCCATCTCCCATCCTTAATATATTAGGAATATATTAGTAAATATTAAGTATTTATCTTGTTACCTAACTTAGAAGATCATGTGTATCAATAAGAAGTCTTGAATTGTATATATTAGGAATAAGCTCTAGAATATTCTCTTTGTAAACCCTATAAATATGTACCTCCTATCATTAATATAATTGAGTCTTTTATATTCAAACCATTCTCTCTCATGTGTGATTGGCTCCAACTCTCTCTCTCTCTCTCATCCTTAATATGGTATCAGAGCAAAAATATTCATATGTGACTTCTCCGCCAAAACCCTAGCGGCAAAACCTAAAAGACGCCCCACCCCTTAGCGGCAAACCCTAGCTGCCCACTATATCTCCACCACTCACCCGCCACCACCACTACACACGCTTCCGCCACCATCGTGAAAACCTCACCATCCACATCCGCCCCACTCCACGACTAAAACCTGCTGCCAAGAAAACCCAACACCTACCACCATCCTCTTCTGCTCAACCTCGTTAATAGCCGAAACCCTAAATATGTCAACCTATGGCAAAACCCTAGCCGCCACACTTTGGACCCTTTACCATCTCTAAATATTTATACACCACCCTAGGCAAACCCTTGTGGCTGAAACCCTCAAACTATCTCCCTTCTTCGCAAAACTCTACATGTTGTAACACCTGGTGTAATCACACCAACACCCACACCAACCCACGGCCAACCCTTCTTGCCGTGTTCAAAACCCAGAACAGGTGCACCCTACTTCCAACACAACCCTACAGCTGCCCCATCCTCAAATACCACCATCGGCACATCCTAATTTCCTAAACCCAACCTTGGTGATCACCACCCTAGACATAACCCTACCGTCGAGACCCACCACCTATCTCCCTCTCTCTCTCTTTATCCCACCATCAGTAAACCTCACCTTACATACCCCTGCCACAACCTAGCCTCCATCTACACCACCTCCATCTCAACTTCTCTCACTAACAAACTTGTTGATGAAACCCCTGGTGTTATCACACCAGCCCTCACACCAATAGCTCAGCCAACAATCCAGCTGATGCAACCTCTGATGTGATCCCTCCAGCATCCGCATCATATCAGAAACCACGTGCGCATTCGGGAACACGTCCACCTTCACTCGCTCCATCAGACCCGGCTCGTCGCAACTTTTCAAGATTAGACTTATCCAAGGATCGTCCATCTTGCGGGGGCATATTAGGAATATATTAGTAAATATCAAGTATTTATCTTGTTACCTAACTTAGAAGATCTTGTGTATCAATTAGAAGTTTTGAATTGTATAGATTATGAATAAGCTCTAGAATATTCTCTTTGTAAACCTTATAAATATGTACCTCCTATCATTAATATAATTGAGTATTTTATATTCAAACCCTTCTTCTCCATGTATGATTGGCTCCAACTCTCTCATCCTTAATATTATTTATGTATGCCTAATAAGTAAGATTTTTCAATTACGAATTGATACTAGGTTAAATGATTGCTCGGATTGCATGATCATATGATATGACTAACCTCATTTGAATTCACTACCCCGTGACGAAACAAATGTCAAAACATTTAAATTTATTTTTAATCTAGAGCAAAATTGAAAGTATTTAAAACAATCACTTTGAGGCGGAAAGACTGAAATTTATACCACTTGCAGCCAAAGGTTTCTTGGTCTAGCGGTATCTGGGTGTGTGTGGAGATCGCCCTTATAGGAGGTCTCAGGTTCGACTCTCATAAGGAGCAAAGTGGAGAGAACCTTTATCTTTCAAGTTGTATCCTTAGTTTCTATAATAGGCTAAGTATTTCTGGTAGACTAAGATATGTAATAGGTAAGAAATTAGATCTGCTGCAATAGACTCAACAAAATTTGTAATACGGTGACAATTTCCTTATAGTGAAACCATATTTTTGAATAAAAATTATATACCACTAGCAAAGAGATAATTGTATCAAGAGAGCTACATATTATCTCTCTGCGACAAATATATCGCACTACAGAAGGTCTAGCATTGTTTTGCAAATTTATGGAAGATGGTGAACAAATAAATCACATAGTATCTCCAAGAAAGTAATCAATAACATTCAAGAAAAAAAATCAAACAAGATCAATTCTCTTTTATTTATATGAATTTAGAAGTCGTACAACAACTGCAGCGTAACGTGAGATATAATTTGATCATTTCTACTGTAAAATGAACTCGTATAATAATGAAAATGTGAAAATTTTGAATACTACAATACTATGCAACGGTTATCCACTATTTACTCTCTCCGTCCCATTTCAAATTGCAAATATTAGGTTGGCACGGGGATTAAGGGAAAAAGTGAAAAAAGTGATGTGTTGTGAGTGTAGTTGAGTGGGAGAGAGAAAGTGGGGTAGAGAATAGTTAGTGGGTTAGTGGATGTGAGCGTGCAAGTGGGTTAAAACTTGTCATTTTTGGATTTTGCAATTTTAGTTGGGACACCATTTTTGGCAACTTTTGTAATTTGAAATGGGGCGGAAGGAGTATATCACTAGATTAGGCTCTCATCCTCTTTGACATTACATCAATGTACCACAAAATAGTACAAAAACCTTTTTGATAGGTCCATTCTTCATTAGATCTTATGCTTAAACAACAAAACATACAAGGTCCCAATTGGTGTTGTCTCTTTGTCATACACCTTCCCATAACCAGAATCACATTTATGGTCATCAAATATTTACCAACTTTGCAAAGTACAAAACTAAAATATAAACAAAACTCATAATTTATATTTCTAACATTATCAAACCAAAAAAAATGCCTCCACGGTCCAAATATATGTACTAATACCAAATAAAAAAAAAAAAAAACACATTTTGCTAGTGTAAAATTTTATTTTGTGCGAACATGTACAAGATTCTAAGCATGAGATACAAATAAACTAAGCTACATGTTCGAACAAAATGAAATCTTTCTCTAATAATATGATTCGTGAATAACAAATTACACTAGGATTCATAATTTCAAAGGCTTTTTCTTTTTTTCCTTTTTCACTTGAATCCAATATTATGCTATTTTTACAATTTATAGAAAACAAGAAAGCAAGGCAATACCGCACGGGTATCAAACACTACCAACTCGCCATTATCCCCACTCACTGAGTCAAATGCAACTTGGTTATCCAAGAACGAGTCACACCCGATCCGCTTACAAACCCGACCCGCTATGACCCGACAGACCAACATAGCCTTCCTCCCCCTCCCACCACCAACGCTCTCGTGGGCCCCACCACTCCCGGAATACGTACACATAGCCGTCCCCTTGCCGCCGTGAAAAGCCCATGAACCACCTACCATGTCACACGCGCCGGTGGGCCCAAGACAATGAAACCTCATCACTTCATTCCCATCCGCAATACAACGCGACTGGTCCTCTAACAACCCATCAACGTCAGCACCCGTCCCGGAACTAGCCCGAGCCTTCACAACTTCCCTATACTCCTCGAAACGGGTCACAGTTCGGGGCATATTCTGAACCTTGAACACCATCTCAATCCGACCCGCAAACGCCTTGGGCGACCAACTCGTATGAAAAATAATCTCCACAACATTCCGCGACGGGTGACCCTCAGGCAGCTCAGTGAGTGCCGGGAAATATGGGTCGACGGCGGCACGCGACTGCGATGTGCGGGCGGAGGAGGAAGTACTGCTGGAACGGGGACGGGGAATTGTCGGATTTTTAAAATCGGGTTCGGATTTTCTTGAAACGGGTTGTCTTGAATTCGCCGCCGGCGATGGTTTCGGCCTTCTGGGTTTCATTTTTTTGGTATCGACGACGTCTTTAAGGCTTTGAGCGCTCTTTCTACAGCTAGAACTCGTCGGAAGGAGGTGGTGATGAACGACGTCGTCAACCGCCCTGGATTTGCACTGTAATGACTTCACCCACCCACTCGTCATTTTTCCGGCAGCCTCTGTCAAAATGATAGTCTACGTCTATACATACATGTGTGTGGATATATATATTCCGTCTCTTTCTCTCTCTAAATTTCTCTCTCTAGATGGTGTTTGGTTTTGAGCTGGAAAAGAATTGAATGGGAGAGACGTAGGGGTGGTGAAACTAAATGGCTGTTAAAGATTTAGTCTTGTCGTATACTTATGGCTACTAAATGAGAATGAACGGGAATTAATAAAATACTTTCCCTGTCCCATCTCACTTGACACCTATGAAGTGGACACAATAATTAAAGAAAAAAATAAAATAAAGAAAATGTATGGTAGAAAATGAAGAGATAGAATGAGTGAGGTAAATAGTAATATTAGTTGAATAAATTGAGTGGTGAAAAATGAAGAGAGAGAATGAGTGTTGGGGTATAGTAAATATAAAATTATAAAAAATATGCTATTTTGGGAAGTGTCAAGTGAGCTGAAACAGACGAAAATAGAAATAAGTGTCAAGTGAGCTAAGACGGAAGAGTATATTACAAAAATAAATATCGTGAGTGGGTAGAAGAGAGAAAATAAGTTATTGTATAGTTGTTGTGAGTAGATAGAAGAGAGAAAAGTGAACATTTTGGGTAAGTAGAAATAAGTACTCCCTCCGTACCATTTGAAGCTTCACCTTTTACTCACATGGGTGTCCCGTTGAAAGCTTCATCATTTCTTAAAATGGTTAATAATGTAGGTCCCACTTGTCATACTCACTCACTTTTTCGTCTCACATACTTAAATTTGGGGCCCACTTGTCATACCCACTTTCTCCTCTCACATATTTAAATTGTATGTCCCACTTGTCGTACCCACTAATTTCTTCTCTTTCACAACCCTTTTTACACTCATCACTTTTCTTAATTTGTGTGTCATCACCAAAATGGTGAAGTTTCAAATGAGATTGAGGGAGTATGAGACACAAAAAATAGAAATAAGTAGCGATAAGTATGGAACCGATTGAGTAATTTTAAATGACCATAACACCCTTATGATGTGTTCAGATTTACCCACGTGGATTTTTATGATGTCTATTGTTGTCTTTTTATTAAGGAAAAGGCAGAATTTTCATTTATTGGTAATCATTCTTATTTGGTTGTTATTGAAGACACACAAAATCTCATAAATGGTTGGATTCTGGAGATCCTACGTTTCATGTTCTTACTATTTTCAAGTAGTTGACATTTTATTTTAAAAATTCTAAAATCATGATGTTGGTTCATTTCTTTGTTAATTTAAGCTGATTTGGTTACTTCAAAGGCATAATAAGAGAACATAAATTTAATCTTCTTTCCGTAACAATTGAAATTATAAACTTTGATTTTGCACGAGAATTAGAAAGTTGCTGTGAATGAGAAAGCGAATATTAGTAATAAAATAAAAAAATATTATAAATTTTCTATTTTTATTTAGAAGTGTATAATTTGCAATGGTACATTCTGTTAAACAATTATCTCACATCTACTAATGAGAGAAACATATGGAACGATATATAGACTTGAGGAGTTATTCCCCTTATCAGTTATCATCAATTGGTTTTAAGGTATAACATCTAACACAGTCTATTGTCGGTCCAATCCAGCCATGCTCACACTTGGGTCTCTCCTTACTTTTTACCCCATTTCTAATTTTAAGATTGTATCAGAGCCACCGATCTTTGGTGGCCTGACTTCTGCTGCTTCTCATGGGCACTCTGTCATCTTTTCTACAAGGTCCATTACACGTGCAGGCTCAACGGCCTACGATGTTGCTCTGCGTCACCCGACTAATAAGTCTATGTTGTAAGTCTATGCAAAGCCCGGCTACATGTGAGGGGCGTGTTAGACAATTATCACACATCTACTAATAAGAGAAATATGAAACGGTATATAGATTTGATGAGCTACTGCCTTACCACCAATTGGTTTTAAGGTGACACCTCCAATACAGTCTATTGTCGGCCCAGTCCAGCTTATGCTTACACTTGAACCTTTCCTTGCTTCTTACCCCATTTCTAATTTTAAGACAAATTGATAGTATGTGTAGTTTCAATTCGAACCAAAGGAATATGTTGGAGCAATTATCTCATATCGGGAATTAACTAGCCAATGCCTGACTATATAAAGATTCAGGGTCACTCCTCTCATTGCCAATTGTTTTTTCGAATGAAAACTCAGACTTTATCATAATAATGTTTTTCAGAGAACTATGATTAATGTTGTTACCATTTTTATTTTCAAGTAAATCTCAATAAATCAAAGCATTTGTTCTTTGGTACAAGTCAGATTGAATAATTTTCTTGAATTTAAGTTTTTTCCTATACCATATTCTACATCATACTTTTTTGTACAATTAGAGTCATTGAATCATACATAATCTTGTTATAAATGCCTGAATTTATTGTTTATCTCTTTTTCCCCAATAACTTTTCAAATACATGTTTCAATTTTAAAAGATGGAGTGAGTCTTATTAAAAACATGTTTTACACTAAAACGAGTGTAAAATAAGTTTTTCTTGAGATTTTCACTAAAAAATGATCCCTGTTTTTATTTTTTGCAACGTCTTCATTTGATTGCCGAAGCTGTCAATTATTTAATGAATTGTAGTAACATTTCGTCACGTGGCTAACAACTATTACATATTTTATACTCCATTTGTCCCAAAATGATATTTTTAGGAAAAAATGCAAGAAAAGTACCTGAACAATTGGGGTTGTTTGGATTTAGTAACTTATCTCTTTTTTGACCCATAAAAAATACCTTAACTTTTTTTTATGTGCAGCGGAGGTACCTATTGCTCACGCTGTCCAATTTTGGACGTTAAGTTGTCATGTGCCTGTGCACATGACTTCTTTTGGGGGGCAAAAAGGTCATAACACAATAACTCCCCAAATTTCTCTGAGTTAAATGTTTATAAGGTCCCTATAACATGTTGTTTTTTCCTATTAATCCCTAAAAGTAATATTTGTTTCATTTCAGCCACTGAGTTTGACTTTCGTTAAAAATACCATAACCAAAGCGCCACCACCAGCCACCATCACTATAATAAACAGCCCGCCCGTCACCACCGCTATTTACCACCACCTCTAAAACTAACACCACTACCCACCACCACCTTCAAGATCTGCATAAACTAACAAAAGAAAAAGAACCCGGAAAACCCAAGTACTCACCTGAAAAATCATAAACTAACACAAGAAAATTTATTAATCAAGATCTGAAAAATGAAGATATTTCTGAACCTTCGTTAGATGCAAATTTGTGGGTTCTTTCTCTCCTCTATCTAAAATGGACTCACTGCTAGCTACTTATGCCTCTTCAGATGAAGAACAAGAAGATTCAAGGAAACCGCAATTAAAGCAAAATCAGCCTCATGAATCTACAAATTCAACTTCACCCAAATCGACCGGAGCCTTCTTTTCAACTCTGTCGCCTCCAAAATCATCCTCCCAATCTCTATTCTCGTCAATCACACCTCCCAAATCACAAACCCTAATCAACCCTTTATCCTCAATTCCAAAATCACAAAACCTAAAAAATCAAGAACCCGAAAACCCCAAGTCCTCTTCGTTGTTCTCTTTGCTACCTCAACCCAAAACGCAAGATTCAGAGAACCCACAAATTTCTTTGGAGCCTAAACCCAAAAAGGTTGTTCAGTTTCGCCCTCCGGTGAATCCGTCTGTCTTTAATTCTGAACCTTCGACAGAGCCCCGACGACTCCCAAGGACGAAAATTTCATTGAACCTTCGTTAGATGCAAACCAGGATAAGCCGGAAGAAGAGGTGGTGGTACTGGTGTGGTAAAAGGAGGCCTGCGAGAGCCTGTAATGGAAGGCGACGGCGGCGGCGGCGGAGGAGGCGGCGAGGGTGGAAGCTCTTCTCATTTTGTCCGGCGACGTTGGGTATTGGGAATTGTGGGGATTTTGGGGGTTTAGGAATGAGAAAGGGAAAGGGAAAGGGGAGGGGGTTATTTGTAATTTAAAAATATGTTTTAACCCCTTTATCTTTGTGAAATTGTCCACACTTGAAGTTCCGGTTTTACCCCCCAAAAGAAGTCATGTGCACAGGCACATGGCAACTTAACGTCCAAAATTGGACGGCGTGAGCAATAGGTACCTCCGCTGCACAAAAAAAAAATTAAGGTATTTTTCATGGGTAAAAAAAGAGATAAGTTACTAAATCCAAACAACCCCAATAGTTCAAGTACTTTTCTTGCATTTTTTCCATGATATTTTCATTTGTCATTTTTTATTGTCCTTAAAAGTTCTTCACATTTCCACAATTTAAGCTTAAAAGTGCATTAAACAAAACATGGCTAGTGAAGTAAGTGTGTGTTCATACCCTTAAAAAGTTTGAATAGTCAAACGCGAAGATCATTTTGGACGGAGGGAGTATTTTATTGTGCCTGTCACGTTAATTAATCCAAGTATAATAAAAAAATGTTAGGGTATCAAATGACCAATTCACCCTATTTACCACATTTTATCTCTCTTCCCATCCACTAAGGTTGCCACTCTCCACATTTTGAAACTGACTAGTGATAGACTTAGTCGCACGCCTACTAAATTAGACCTAAACTCGTCCACTAATAATGTAATTAGGGTAAGTCAGGGTCGATCCACGAAGAACAATGATTGTTTGTGTACTAGTCACTTAACCAGATTGGGGGTTGTTTTTTATTGTAATTAATTCTTAAGACGGGAAATTAAACTATATTGATTTAAAACATTGATTAAAAAGGCACTTCAGATTTGATCTCTATCCCCGTCCTCTAATTCAATTTCATTGATACTTCTTTTTCTCCGTTAATCCTATCCAGTTGATCACGAGATGTATTTTAATCTCTGTCTCTTCTTATAGTTTAGTCTATAGCAGTGGCATACTCACTATAAACCCTAACTAAAATCAAACATAAACTGGCACAAAAAAGGTCTAACGATTAATTGATTCAATTTTAAGAGACTAAGATCAAGAACGCTTTCTAGGTTACTAGATAATCGTTTAGTTTTACTTCCCTAATTGCTATGGCACATACACAATTCGCGAAGGTGCTACAATGAAAACCCTAATTCTGGCACATAATAGAGAATAGCAAGGATTTATAAAAAGAACTAGTGAATTGACCAAATTCACAAACCCAGACACAAATCCAAATTCAATACAATTAAAACTATGAATACAATGAACAAGAGAATAAGAAAATTACCTCAATTGAAAATAGATTGGGTTCTAATCCAAAGCTATGGAGATTTAGTTCTCCATGGAAGTTCACAAAAACTCCAGAGAAAAGAATAGAACGTAGTATTCAAAAGTGAAAAGAAGATCATAATCTAATAATAAAAAGAGTTTTAAATATCCTAGTCTAATAAATAGTCAAAAAGGAAAAATAATAAACATTCCGTCACTCCTTGGAATAAGCTGCGCGTGCCTGGATCCCGTGTTGTCACGACTCGTGCTGCCTAGTGCTAGGCCAAAAAAATCTGATCCTCGTTTTTTTTCTTCGTTTCCAAGGTTGACCCGCTCCACGATCTTCCTCGTTGACTTGACTTGATCTCACTTTGACTATCTTCAACACTTGGGACTTCACTTTGAAACACCAACAAAAATATTACATCCGGGTACAAAGTAAAAAGACTAAACTACCCCCGGAATACAATAAAGCTCAAATGATAAAATATTGTCGCAAATACATCAAATCTAGTCTAAGTACATCAAAATGAACCAAAATACATAGGAAAACTAAGGAAATAACATATACAAAATCCGCCACATCAACTAGATATAAACTTTAGGCTTTGTTTTTGTTTACTCCCTCCGTCTCAAAATAGATGTCGTTTTGAGAGTTAATTTTTCTCTCAAAATACATGTCGTTTCACTATTTTCAAAGCTTTTTTATTGCTCTATACAAATTATACCCTTAATAATGATAGTGAACTACTCCCTCCGTCCCAAAAAAACTTGCACCATTTTGACCAAAATGGTCAACTTAAGTGTAATTTGACCAAGACTTTATAAACAATTGATGATCTTAATAAAAAATTTAAAATTTTGTTATTAACTCACCATCAAAAATATTATAGATGACAATTTTTAGATTTTTATTTGAATCATCAAATCTTTTACAAAGTGGAAGTCAAAGTGTTACTAATTTGACCAATTTTGGTCAAACTGTGCAAGTTGTTTTGGGACAGAGTAGTATCTCTTACCGAACCATTTAATTACTCATGTAGTTGAGTTATTTTAGGGGTATTTGAGACTTCTTCACATGCATTAATGACATTTTTTAATATGTGTGAAACACTCCAAAACGAAATCTATTTTGATAAAAAGCGAGTATATATTTAGAGTTATTATTGAATGTGAGGTTGTTGGAAGTTAATTCAAGGCAAGTCATAAAAAGTATACAGTATTTGCTCTCTTTAACTGCTAAGAATTAATCAGTGATTGATGCCTTCATTTAGGGTTCAGAATTTATGCCTAAGTTGTTTCTTACAAACAAAGCCAACTATTTATGTCTATCAAACAAAGTACTATTACTAGTACTGTTGTAGTTAGTAAAATTTAAGTTTTCAATCAGAAATAGTATCACTTATTATGGGGACTACTTATCCGTCAGCCACACTCATAAACCCCCTTTTATTTATGGATTTGGATACTGCACTTTCAATTTTACTGCACAACAATCCGGCAGCATCAATAATCTAATTTTCAATCTTCAATAATTGTATGATTTTTGTTAGTGAAAAAGCAACGAAAAGTTATCTTATTTTCAATGAAAGATCAAAAGATTCAAAATAAAACTGTTGTGTTATTATACTGCAAGTCCTCACTACAAAAATCATGTAGAGATATGTTAAAAACGAAGAAGAAAGCGCTATATAACTATTCTTAATTTTTTAATGACAACAATTTGTGTGAGACGGTCGCACGTATGAAACGTGTTTCGTTGAGAGAGTAAATGATTTTGCCTCTATAGACGGGACGGGCCATTCTCGTTTCCTCTCTCATCGAGACCCGTCTCATACATCCTTGAAGCTGAACTCCAAGCTATCCTTGTTGGTCTGGAAATCCTGAAAAGCATGGGAAAAGGCAACGTCATGATCGAGACTGACTCCCTTTCCGCCGTCAAACTTGCTGAAGGTCCCACAAATGAAAACCACCCCATGCTGCCCTCATGGACGATATCTGAGCCCTTCTCAGAGCTGCAAATTGCTTCATCCAGCACACCCTTCGTGAAGGAAACTTCTGTGCAGATTACTTGGCCAATCTTGGAGCTGATCAAGACCTGCCTTTCGTGCAAATGGAAGCTCTTAATGAGGAGCTAAAAGAACTTTTGTTGGCTGACCATTTGAGGGTCACCACTGCTAGAGAGTAGTTTTTGTTTGTTTTATTTCCTGAACACCAAAAAAAAAATATATATATATATATATATATATATATATATATATATATCTATATATATAGGGGTGGTCTCTTGTGAGAACACCTAGATCCGTCTCATAGAAGAGACGAGTCGACCCATTACCCGTGTACAAGATTCTCCGCGAAGCGTAGGATCCCAACACATTGCTCCACTCAAAATCTGCCACGTGGCAGCGATCCATTGGCCCAAAGAAATCTTTTTTTTCCCATAGAATTTTTTTTCGTTTTTTTTTGTTTTGTTTTTTATATATTTTTTTGACTGTTTTTTCGTTTGCCAAAAGTAATACTTATTATAACTAAATGTAATTATAAAGTAACATTGTTTATAAGTAAACGTAACACCAGTTTTACAAATAAAAATAGCTCATTTTACTCATCTTTCAACTGTAATACTAACTATAAATACGTGTAACACTAACAATAACTAAATGTAACTATCGTTATACTGAAATGTAATAGTGTTTTTCCAGAATATTTTTTATTTTTGAGTATTTTGATTTTATTTTTTAAAAGAAAGTAACATTTAAAAAATAACAACTTACATACATGAATGTAATTATTTGTACAAGTAAATGTAACACTTTAGTAGATGAAATTGTAACAGATTTCTATAGATAATGTAATATTTTTACATGTATCATAATAAATTGAACCCATTGTAACTTATTATTTGAAAACATATAGATATACTATTATACAAGTAAACGTAACTGTTTTACAATGTTATTATACAAGTAAAATGTAACATTCGTTTATAAAAATTGTTACTTTCTTATTTTTACAATGTTACTAACACAAGTGTTTTTAGTTCTAAAGGGTAAATGGTTGAATTATTACTTTTCTATACATATGTGTTACAATTATGTGTAAACACTGTTATATATAAGTAACACGTTCATTACATTTTAGTTATACTAATAAGTATTACTTTTGGTAAACAAAGAAAACATAAAAAAAAACACTGTTACTTTTCTGTATGTATGTATTACTTTTATGTATACAAACTGTTACATATAAGTAACACGTTTGTTACATTTAGTTATAGTAACTATTACTTTTGGCAAATCGAAAAAAAAATATAAAAACTTAAAAAAAAAAAAAAGCAAAAAAAATAAAAAAAAAAATTGCCTGTGGGTCATGGGTCAAAAATGATCCGTCTCTACTATGAGACGGGTTGGTGTTCTCATACAAGTTTTTGTGATATACTCCTACATATATACGTTAGTGTTATATTTTCAGTAAATTACATTGCCAAAAATAAGTAAATTAAGGTCACATGTACATGGTAAATTTCTAAGGGCATTAATGACTTTTTCTTATTATGTTTGAATAAACTTTTTTGAATCCACAAAGATAAGTCCTAATAGAGGGGGAATCTTTTATGGGAGTTTGAAGTGAAGAATATAAGAATATGTAGAGAGAATGGAAACTGGCATGAAAGCTCTGAATTTAAAAAACTAGTTGGTTTTGGTATGAGTAAATGGACAAATATATACTCTTTCCGTCTCATTTGAAATTGCAAAATGTTGACTAAAATGGTCAACTTAATTCTATTTTGACCGAGAATATGTGAAAATTTAATAATCCTTATAAAAATTTAAAAATTTTTATTGATACTATTTTTGATGGTGAATCAATAATATTTTTTGAATTTTTATTAGAATTATCAAATTTTCTATAGTTTCTTGGTCAAACAAAATTAAGTTGACAATTTTTGTCAATATTTTGCAATTTAAAATGGGACGGATAGAGTATATACATATATATCTTTGACTCTATTTTTCTTCTCTTAGAAATAAATATTGGGGATTCAGAAAAATGAAAAGAAAGAAATGAATATTGGGTTTTATTCATTCTTCTATTTTCTAAAATTATTATAGTGTGTAAACTTAAACTATGTTTTTGGCACGTGCATATATACTTCTTCAGCTTTCCTCGTACAATTTTTTTTTTTTTTGGGAAACTAGTTCCAAGTTATAAAAAAATCATGTTTTTATAGGGTTTAAGGTTTAATGCTTAGGGTTTAAGGTTTAAAGTTTAGGGTTTAAGACTCTTACTATATGATGTGCGGGAAAAAAAAAGTAAAACTCTTACTGTATAATTTTTAATTTTTTTTATGACTAATTATATTTTATTTATTTTTATAGTTAATTAAAAAATAAATTGAGTTAAAAGATTAAAATTTTATTTTTAGATGAACATAAGAAAACCGGTCTTCAGTCTTCATAAATATTGGTGTTTATTAGGAAAATGGCCTAGTATGAAGGGGACACATAACATTGAGAATTGCAAAGCCTATCATTACTCTAAATTCTAAATCAGATTTTAATTCTCTTCTACAAAGACTCAGGCAAACCAATGACTGAAACACAAAATTCAATGTTCATTCTTTCTTGTGTTTGGACGGAAGATGATACATTTACACTTGGTGTATAGAGATTCTATACACCACCAATATACTCCCTCCGTCCCGTCTGATTTAGGACAATTGGTCCCGACACGGGGATTAAGGAGAACTATTATTTTAAGAGGAAAGAGAATGAGTGGAGGATGTGTTGTGAGTATGAAAAATAAATAGGAGAGAGAATGAGTGGGTGGAATAGTAAATGGATTGTTGGTGTGAGTATAACAAATGGGTCTCATTGAATATTAAAGTAATATAAACTTGCTATTTAGGGATGTCCTAAGTAGAGTGGGACGCCCAAAATAGCAATTTGTCCTAAGTCGGGTGGGACAGAGGGAGT
Organism: Campanula takesimana; assembly: GCA_026119855.1. Classification (NCBI taxonomy): domain Eukaryota; kingdom Viridiplantae; phylum Streptophyta; class Magnoliopsida; order Asterales; family Campanulaceae; genus Campanula; species Campanula takesimana. The sequence goes on from JAOWBW010000199.1 coordinate 1,571,103, forward strand.
ATGTGTGACACATAATATCTAGGGAGGGAATTTTAGGAGAGAGATTTTTCCATGGGCTCCATCTAAAACACTTGGCATTATTTTATTTGTAGTGTATCCATACACTTGGTGTAAGTGTAGCTTTTTCCTGTTTGGACTAGTGCCACTCTTTATTATTCCTTCCGTTCAAAATATATGTCGCTTTCGAAGGAAAATATTGTTTCAAAATATTTATCGTTTTACTATTATCAAGATACTCCATCCGGTCCAAAATATCTATCGCTTTTGAGCAATTTTTTTGGTCCAAAATAATTGTCACTTTTGAGTCAAAACAATTAAAATTCCTTATTTACCCTTGCATTGGAAGTTGTTTTACTTTATTAATTGACTTAGTGAGTGTAATAATGTAAGAAAGTTGAACAATGAATAAGGGCAAGCATGGGACTTTCACCATTAATATGCCTTAATAATTGCATTTCTTAATCTTTGTGAAAAGTCAAAAAACGACAGTTATTTTGGACCGGAGGGAGTATTTTTATTTTTTTGTTTCAATTATACCCTCATTAATGATTGTGAAGCATCTCTTGTCAAGCATTTACTCACCTAAAAAAAATACTCCCTCCGTCTCACTATGTTTGGCCACTAGACAAAATTTCGTAGTTTAAGAAGCTTCAATTAATACCTTGTTCAAATTTTATATTTCCTCTTATACCCTTCTTTAATATTAATTAGCATGTATGTGCATGAGAATATGTGCCTTGTTTTTATACCAACTAGTATTAATTATTAAACTTAAATAAGGGTATGATAGGAAAATAATGAATAAATTTACATTGGTTTTATAAGTGGCCAAACAAAATGAGACAAATAAAAATAAAAATATGGCCAAATATAGTGAGACGGAGGGAGTAGATTATTGTAAGCGCAATTGAGTCATTTCAACATGCATTAATTTCGTTTTTTTAATTTGTGTGAAAAAGCCTAAAGCGAAACATATTTTGAAACGGAGGGAGTATTATCCTTTTCGTTTCAAATCTATCGTTGCAAAAGTTAAATTTGATTTGAAAGCACTTGATATTTTACTATGGTCAAGAAATATTTGTTGTATATCAATTATAAATTTACGTATTAATTGTAAATTATCTCTTGTATAAATAATTAAATATATATTTATATTGAATTCTTTTAGAGGTACATAAATAATTTTCGATATGTATTAAATGTATTTTTAATATGTGTTGAAAGTTTAAAATGAAATGTATTTTTAAACAAAGGAGTAAGTTAATGTCATTCGAGGTCGTTTAAATTAAGTTTTTTGATTAAAACGAAAGTTAAAATAAAGTTTAGGAATTAGTTTGCATTCATAAAAAGGGCAAAAGCATAATGTGCGTGTTTGTGTTTTATTTCATTTGAATCACAACAACACAAAGGGAATATGAAAAGTGAAATTGTGATAAAGGTTGCAACAGAAAAACGATTAAAGTTAAACATCTTTCGAAAGAGAAGTATGAATGCAAATGGGATATTCACTAACCACAACTCACTACGTCACTAAATAAACTTTCATTTTTTTTTAAAAAAAAATTGTCTCATAATGAATGTTTTTTTATAGATAAAACATTGTATTTAAATATTTTTGTTTTCCAAATTTTTCACTAGCTTATTTATATTTACAAAATTAAATTTAAAAAATGAATTAACAAAAATATTTATTAATTTTTGTCATTTAGTTATATAAAAATTAGAGTTTTAGAAATATCTAAAATTTTGAAATCCACTTAAAGGTGGAGGAAGTAATTTAGTTTTGGCTGTTTCTTCCATTTCTTAGTCAAAAGTAGGTAAAACTCGCTTTCTTGCTAAATTCAAGGCTGGAAATTTGGTAAATGACATTCTAGAAAAAAGACGAGTAATATGCTTTTCTGCCCCTCGTACTATGGCCCCAACATCAATTTGACACTCGTACTGCTGAAACACTAAATGTATGATGCGTACTATGGTTTTATTAACAAAATTAATCAATTTACTATTCAGTTGTTAACTTTTTCTAACACACGTTATTTTTCTAACGAGCATTAATTTATTTTAATGGATGTTAATAATTTATGTTAACAAAATTAACTTTTGTTATCTCCATCATCTTCCCAAACCCAACATCCACCCCACCCTTCGCAACCCAACACCGCCCCATCGCCACCGCCACAAACCAGTCACCACTCCACCCAGCCAACTCCACCATTGATGGATTAGAAGCATCTCCAACACCAATCGACCCCCTTCTTTGCAAATTAGGATTTGAGCTCCCATTTACACCTTCCACGCCAAAAAAGCTGTACCAATCCCCTTCCTAGCCATGACCGCACCTACCCTAAACCTAGGCGCAGGCCAAGAGCAAGAAAACCTGGGAAAATTCCGGCCAAAAGGCCAAAAATCGAAGCAAAACCGAATCCCGTCACTTTCCCGGTCTGGTCCAGAAAAAATCAATTTCCCGATTCATTAACCGTTGGATCGCCTTCAAATTTCTGGAGAAGGTTCTCGACACCTAGGCGCACATATTGACCGTTGGGATCTGAAAAATATTTACCGGAGAGGGAGATATGGTCGTCGGAAAAAGACTGACGAAAATAAATTTTTAACATTCGTTAAAATAATTTAATGCTCGTTAGAAAAAATAACGTGTGTTAGAAAAAGTTAACAACTGAATAGTAAATTGCTTAATTTTGCTAATAAAACTATAGTACGCATCATACATTTGTTGTTTCAGTAGTACGAGTGTCAAATTGATGTTGGGGCCATAGTACGAAGGGCAGAAAAGCAGATTACTCAAAAAAGACAAATAAGTACGAAAACTACTCCAAAATATGAGGATTGATAGAGATATTAAGTTTATACTACCTCTTACCTCTGTCTCTAAATGAGTGTCCAAATTTCATTTTAAAGAACATCTGAAAATGTCATCTTTTTGTACATTTTGGTGGCAAAGATTCATAGATAATCTTGTAATCTCCATTCCTAACATTTAGTTTTGCACGTATAAAGAGACCAGTGAATTTTTTTCCAAAAATAAAACATTTAGGGACAAAGTTATACTTAAAAAAGACACTTATTTTAGGACAATGATTTTTTGAAAATGAAAACTCATGTAAGGACAGAGGGAGTATTACAAAAGTTTTCGAGCAATAAGACAATCAATAAGTTCAAACATTCCGAGATAGCTATAAACAACAAGCACTAGGTTGTTTACAAGCGTTCAAATTTTCTATATGAATGTATTTAATCACAAATTTGATTCTACACTGACGGAATATTATTTTAGTTGGATCATTGGTGATTCACAATCATGTATGTTTATAATGGATGAACCGATGATACATACTCCCTCCGTCCCAGTACAAGTAAGACTTATTTCCCTTTTAAGCCGTCCCAGAACAATTGAGACTTCCCAAAATGGAAATGTTTTAATATATTTATATTCAACCAACCCCACCATTTAACCTCACTCATTCCCTTTCTTCATTTTCCACCACTCATTTTATTCAACCGACACTACTATTTACCCCACTCATTCTCTCTCTTAATTTTCTACCACACATTCATTACTTTCTCTTAATTATTGTGCCCACTCCTTTAGTCCTACTTGTGCTGGGACGGAGGGAGTATACTAAAGTGTAGGCCAACTAAATCTGTATTCAGACAATTTTGAATCATAATTGCACAACCATCCCATTATAATATCGGGGTACTGTTAATATTAATGTTGTTTTTGTATAGTTTATCAAATATAAAACTAAACACGTTTTACTAAACTAATGAAGTATGATTTTTTAGTTTGAATCCATATGAAAACCTTTTTTGGCACATTATTTCACTAATAACATGCTTAACAAAGGCCTAAATTTTCATTAAAAAAAAGGTGTGTGTTCAAATGTGTGATGATGAGAGAATTCAAATTTTATTACCAAAACAATGTTACCTTATTTGCAAGAGGGTAAATTTTTATTTATTTATTTTTTTTTTTTTTAAAAAGGATAAATTAGTGGAGGGTAAAGTGGGCAACTAAGAAAGTGTGCTTGCCAGCCTTTGGCCCTTCACGCTTGCTTGGGGGAGTTAAAACCAAAATGTTGGCGTGCCTTTCATTTAGACCCCCTAGAATTTTTACCTTTTACCTTTTTTAGGGCTTTCTTTCAAATATTTCATCTATAGCAATACTACTTTTGTCTCAAATGAATGTTCGAATTTGCTCATGATCAAGAACACATTCGGACATTCATTTAGGATGGAAGGAGTATGTGCGTAAGGTTTTGGGGTCTTCACTCACCCGCGAATTGGAATCTAGATACTAATACAGTGTTAACTTTGCTATTGCATTACACCAGTCGATATTTTTTGAGTCACATCTTCTTTTTCAAATATTTTGTGGCATACTCCAAGCTATCTAATTTCCAACTATCATCATACTCCATCCGTCCTACCCGAAATAGGATTTTGGTAAACGTGACTTTACTTTGATCAAGTCTTTTGAAGAAAATATAATAATTCAAATAAAAATTTAAAAATTGTTATTGTATCACAATTAATAATACTCTCAATAACAATTTGTAAATTTATATTAGGATAATTATTTCTTATTTAAATTACATGGTTAAAGTATAAAAAAAACTACCAAAATCCTATTTTAGGCGGGACAGAGGAGTATATATTTACTAGGCAACAATCTTACGGCTGCAACAGTTTCTAATCCTTACATTACAGACTTGAACAAAATCTTTTGGGAATCCCATGACTTGGTTGGACTTGGGGTTGGGGACAACAATATCTGAGCGAGTATATTCTAAAAACTGAAACATTAGTGGAGTATTTTTTTTGGCATTGAATTATGTAAAAGCATTACTACCATGCATCTATCTAATTTAATAACCAATAATTAATTTTCAAATATTTATGATGCTTCTAACTGTTATTTGAAAAAAAAAAAGTATATTCGGGTATAAACTAAACATTTCTAGAAAGTGATTCTGATGATCAGGATCCTTGTCAAAAAAACAAGATTCATACGTCCCTCCGCCCCAAAATGATCTTCACATTTGACTATTCTAACTTTTTAAGGATATGAACACTTGCTAGACTAGTCATGTTTTATTTGTGCACTTCTAAGCTTATATTGTAGAAATGTGAAGAACATTTTGGGACAATGAAAAGTGGCAAATAAAAAGATCATTTTGGGACGGAGGGAGTATTATTTATTCGAACTGTAAAGTTGATTGCTTGGTAAGTCGACTTCTAAACAGAATGGAAACAATGATTTTTAATTTAAAGTTTCTTTGTCAAAAAGTTTGATTTTGAACAACAAGAAGCAATTTCCTTACAGCACATGAGTAGTACTCTACAGTACTACATACTCAGCGCAAGTTATATGAGCCAGAGGGAAGTGTCAATGATGGAGGCAAGAGGTGTACATATGGAGAATTTATTTCGGCTACCAGTAATTGTGAATTTATTTGTTTTAAGAAAACGTCTTAAGTATTATAAGATTAATTTTAAATTGGAGATTAAGATGGAGCGGAACGCGTGAGGCGGACCGAGACCGAACGGTACGGACCGAGACCGTACGGTACGGACCGAGTTTAATGGATGTATTATAGGAACACGGTTATTCCTCAAGAATTAGGGTTTATGTTCTATTATAAATATAATATTAGGAGATGAATAGAACTAATATTATACTCTTTTCACCATACTTTAACATTTCTCAAAATTCCCTAAAACATAACGTAATTTTCGATAAGGATTTTGGATTTTTTTTTTAAAACATCCACAAGTTGAAATTTTATTACTCAAAAGCCTTTCGAAGCACGACAATCAGAGGTTTATTGGCTCCTAGCACAACAATTAGAGATTTTTTGGACTCCAAGACACAACCATCAGAGGTTTTTTGGACTCCATACATGGTTATCAAAATGTCTAATAGACGTGTCTCAGAGCGACAAAATGACTCATAAACCTAGGTGAAAAAAGTTATTTAACTTCTTGCAATATAGGAGAATTATGTATATTTGGAAATATACATAAATCTAGGTGAATAAAATTATTTAATTTCTTGCAACATAAGAGAATTATGTAGGAGAAGTATGTTAAAAATAAATAAATTTCTTTTCTATGAACAATAACATATCACTTTATAATGTCTTGTCTTGCATACAAATCATTTACCTTAACATGATTCAAATAAGCCCAAATAGCTTGTGGTTCAGTCCAGCCCAATAAATGGCTCAAATTTCTTTTCAAGACATCATCGAGCCCAATAGGGTTCTGCTTGGGCGGCATTTCGTGATTGATGTTGTTGCTGATGCTTTACTTTGTGTTTTGGAAGGTTTTGGTGTGTTTCACTTTCTCAATCTTATTGGGCTCGATTTGGAGTGATTTATTTCGCTTTCGATAATTATCCTTGGGTGGCGTTAAACAATCACACTAGCACCATTCTTCCTCTTAAAACAAGAATGACACAAGTAACATGCTACTTATATGTCACTTATCGGGCATCAACATAGTGCAATTTTTAACACTCAATAATCCGGATAATAATAAGCAAGCAGAAGGATTCGAACCCTTGAACTTTTAACACTCAATAATCCGTCCGGATAATAATATGCAAGCAGAAGGATTCGAACCCCTGAACTTGCAATAACCAGAGCTCTGATACCTTGTTAAGTAACCAACTCCTCTAAAACCTTAAGGTGTTAGAGATGACACGTACAATGTATATCAAGCTTCAACAAAGCGTATTACTCTAATCTTGAAAAAGGGGGGGGGGGGTGGGGGTGTTAAAAGTGAAATACTTCCAAGATCAAGGAAGTCAAATGACCCCCTTCACCATAACATGGCTTCGCAACTGTTCCTACTGTAAGTTTCTGCTTGAAGGTGTCCAAGTCCCAAAATGATCTTCATACTTTTTTCGTTGTTATCGCGAAAGAACTTTGAGCAATAATTTTAAATTGATTTAACTGTCCTAATGAAAGTCTAAAACTTGTTATTGATACACCATCAACAATACTATCAATAATAAATTTCAGATCAACTTAAAAGTCTAGTGTTCTAAAAGACGCCCGTCTAGGCCGCCTAGGCCCCGCTTGGGCACTAGGCATTCATGAAGCGCCTAAGTCCCGCCTAAGATATTATAACTATTTTTGAATTCTCGGCCCTGCCTAGGCGCTAGGCCCTGCTGTGGCGCCTAGCGCTTTTTAGAACCTTGCTTAAAACTATGACTCAAAGTTTTTTCGCGATAACATCGAAAAAAGTATGAAGATCATTTAGGGAGGGAGTGAGTAACTTGTTTTCCTTTTTGATACCTATGGAGTGACAAATGCATATGTCCTTTTATGCTGTATGGATGTGAGCTTATTTCTAATTAGTCATCCAAATATCAGGTATTTGGATGTGGCTCAGTCTTATGTGTATTGTGCTTTCTGGGAGGATTGAAAATTTGAGAGCCATTCAATTTCCATGTTCTGTTTGTTCTTACTTTGTCTGGATTAAATTGGTGGAGCCATGCCAGCATGTGAACAATCTTGGCACTCTTTGCACATTTGTTTTCCTCGTCGACATTCCCATGGCCTCCTTGTTCTGTTTTCGTTTGAAGTTTGAATCCAAGCATTTGTTCTGCCGTTCCTAGTACTCCTTCCGTCCCAAAGTATATGTCCACCTTTCCTTTTTAGTCCGTCCCATATATGTCTACTTTCAAAAATGGCAAAGAATCTTTACTATTCCTCCCACTCATATATTGCAATATACTCCCTCCGTCCCACCCGAATTAAGATTTTTGGGTTAGGCACGGGGATTAAGGAAAAAGTGTTAGTGGAGTAGGTGTTGTGAGTATGAAAAGTGAAATAGGAGAGAGAGAGTGGGGTAGAGAATCAGTGGCGAAGCCAGAAAATTTTAGAAAGGGGGTCGAAGTTGCTTTGAGATAATTATAATAATTGTGATATACAAATTTCGTATAAAAGGGGGTCGAAATTATAATTTAGTGCAATTTGTTTTCAAAATTAAGGGGGTCAAGATGTTTAAATCCATTATTTTTAGTAGTAAAATGTCATTTTCTAAAATTTTGAAAGCACTAAAATAGACACATTCTAAAATTTAAGGGGTCGATTCACCCCCTTCGGCTTGGCTTAGCCTCGCCACTGTAGAGAATAATGAGTGGAAAGTTGTTGTGAGTGTGAATGTGGGTCTCATTAAATAAAACACTTCCATTTTTAAGTTGTCCTAATTCGAATGGGACACCCAAAATGAAAATTTGTCCTAATTCGAGTAGGACGGAGGGAGTATCCTTTTTAGGAGCGCTTGGAAGTAGGGATGGCCAAACCGGACCGGAACCGGAAAACCGGACCGGAAAAGCCCGGAACCGGAGCAAACTGGGGAGGAAACCGGAACCGGGCTAACCGGAACCGCAAGGCATCCGGGCCGGTTCAGGGTCACAAATATGCCGAACCGGACCAGAACCGGAACCGGACCGAAAATCCCTTGTTTTTCAATAATTTTAAAGGGGGGGGGGGAGGGACCGGAACCGTACCGGAACCAGACCGAACCGGAACCGGATTGTGCCAAACCGGAACCGGGTAAGCGCGGGCAGGTTCAAGGTCACCCTTTTGCCGAACCGGAACCGGCGGTTCCGAACCGGAACCGGGCCTGAAACCGGTTTTGGCCATCCCTACTTGGAAGTTCTAAATATGAATCTATTTTTGTGTATGTGCAGAACTACAAAGGATAAAAGATCGCAATCACTGATAAATTGTAATAACCGGCCCCTTCCCTAATTATTTTATTTTTGGGACTCTTTAATTTTTAATTGGGCCGAGCCATTAATGAAAGAATTGGGTTTAGTTACTGGGTCAAAGTAGAAAAGCCCAAGTCTTTATTATAATTGGAAAATGAATCATTTTAAGGTTGGAGTTGAAAACCCTACCCTATGTAAATATCTCTCTAGTTAAACCTAGCCTCTCTATTGTTAATAAAGAAATACAAATAACACGGTGAAAAAGAGAGAGGGCGGCGGCGGCACAAGAAGCCGAGGAGGAGAGAGAGAGAGATCGGGAAAGAGAGAGAGAGAGAAAGAGAAGGGAGAAAGAGAGGGTGAAAGATCAACCAAGAAGGTAAACCCCATCTCCATGGATTGATTATTAGAACACAATGATCAATGATTTAAAACCCTAAATATTATGATCAACTAGGGTTTAAGAGAAGAAGATGATGTATGTGCATGTGTGTGTGTGTGACAGTGTGTGTGTGTGTGTGATGTGTGTGTGTGCCGAGTGTGTGCAGTGTGTGTCGTGTGTATTGGTGTGTGTGTTAGTGTGTGCATGCGTGTGTGTGTGTTTTGTGTGTGCTGGAAAAGGTGAAAACAGTGTGTGCAGTGTGTGTCGTGTGTATTGGTGTGTGTATTTGAACACTTGAATGAATGTTACTGTATCTAATTGAAACAGATGCAGTTAGCTTTGTCTGATTGAAAAGGACTTAGCATGAATTAGTCTGATTAAAAAGGACTAAATGAAATTGTCTAGTTTGATTAAAAAGAACTTAGACACTTTGTGCTACTTAATGAAGTAGTTTAATGATACTGATCTAATTTAATAAGGTAGCACCCTGAAAAGGTGTAAGGTCTCTTATTCACTTAACACCCTGAAAAGGTGTATTGTTACTGTTTTGGTCAAATTTTGCAATCTAACTTTAAGAAATGAAATTGAGTACAATGGAATAAAATTGCAAAAGATTCAAGAAACAAGAGACACGATAATTAACGAGGAAATCCCTTGAACAACTTGTTCGCCGGCATAAAACCTCAAAGATGGAATTTTATTAGTAATGGTGATGAACAATGTGATGAACGAGAGCAAAAAAATAGGTGAATCACTAATGGAGTGCGTGTGTGTGTATTAAAAATGATGTATCAATCACAAACTGATGAGGATGGCGAGGCCTTGATCTTCGGATAGTTAGTTAGGCCATTTCCGTTTGATAAGAGTCATCTTTTGACTTGGTCTTTGAGTCTTGATTTGGTCACATGTAATTTTTTTGAATCGTGTCCCAATACTTGCGTTGTGTTCCTGAAAAATAGGATTAGATATATAATTCAAATAAAACGTGTTAGTTAATATACCTGTAAGTCTGTTTGGTGACAACTTGAAGGATCAAGATGTTGTGCCAAGTTGAGACATTCAAGATGAAAATGCAGATAAAAAATTCTAGCCCAAACAATTGCCCTTGATTTTTGAATTCAAAGAGAGCTTCTTTTGGAGTTCGAAAATCCCAAGGCTAAGAACACGTGGCAGAGGTTTTTTATCTGTACGGTTGGATTGGCGGTATAGGGAAGTTTCTAGGTTCTTGAGTTTTAATAGGGGTCTAGAACCGTCAAATCCATCAACATCAATATTGCTAATGCGATTTTGATCTTCCGGTTTTGCAGAGAGAGAAAAATAGAAGTTGCTTAAAGAAACCTCCGGTGAGTTTCAATCTATCCCCTTCTTTGTTTGTTTTTAGTTTGAAATTTCCATGGCTTTTGAGTTGCCCGAAGGTTTTAGGTGCTTGGGGTTGATAGATAACCACGATTTTGAAAGATGTATACTGGAGCCAACACAAGTTGAAAACCTAAAACCAAAATTTCCCCAAACTGCTGTTTTCATGCCCCTAAACCCTAACTTGGCCGCCGATTGTGTTTCTCTTGAATGGCTTGCTTTTCCTGAATATCCCTTTGACATTGGCTTAACCTTTCCTTTTTCGCCTTTGATTACCCGTTTCTTTGAAGATACTGGTCTAGCTTTTACCCAACTTATGCTAGTAGGATGGAGAAACCTAGTTGCTTTGGACAGGTTGAGTGCACATTTGAACTCGAGGGTAGGTTTAGAGGAACTTGCTTTCTGCTATATTCTTAGGTCGCATGGTCCCCACAGGTATGGATTTAGGGCAAAAAATAGGGCTTACAGTCTGGTAACTGAATCTACTGATCAGGATAGAGATTGGAAAAGGAAATTTTTCTATGTAAGGAGAGATAGCTTGGAGGGAGTGGAGAATTTTTTTCTCAACTTGGAAGCATGATGGTAGGGATTTTAACTTTTGCTCTTTGTCTTTGCTGACTAATCATATTGACTTATCTTTTTTTTGTGCTACTGGATTGCAGTTGGAAAACTTGACGATTTGTTTCCTAAGTTACCCGACACTTTGGTAATTGTTGAAGCTGTTTGTTCTCAACCTTCCAACAAAAGGAAGTTCGTCCGTCCTGGTGCTATTGTTGGTACAGAAAGTGATAGAGAAGGAACAGGTCAAAATATGTCTTCTGGTAAGCTTTTTACCTGTATTCAAGTTATTTCGAAAAAACATTTTATTTGCTAAAGATTTTGAAAATAAAAATTTCTTTATACCATCTACTCAGTCTGACAACCCCTACGGTGCGAGCAACTTGTTGGATAGATTCAAGAAGCCTAAGTTTGATGATCCCATGCAATCTGTCCCCAAAGGTGAAGGTTCAACTAAACCAAAGTTAGTGATTGGAGAAGCTGTTCTGTTCAAGAGGAAGAAGAGGGAGATAGTGGATCTTGATGATTCTGAACCTGTAGTAGAGAAGCTGGTTGAAAAGGTAATGCTCTTGCCTATAGAATTTTAAATTTTTTTGTGAAATAATGTAGAATGCTGATCCTATTTCTTGTTATTCTGCAGATTCATGATGCTGTAAGCATGCTGACTAAGGAGGTGGATTTGTGGAAGATGAGGGCTGAGGAAGCTGAGATCAAGGGGAAGGATGTAGAAATCATGGGTTTAACAGTCAAGCTGGCCGCATCCAACAAGAAGATGAGAGATGAATTACAGAATCAAGAGGACCGCTATGTAAGAGAAGCTGGGCGCTCGGTTTTTAAGGCTAGGATCCAGATGATTGAAAAGTACTTGGCTGGTAAAGCTGGTGATTGGAACCTGGAAGATGAGAAAGCTTCTTTAAGGGGCATAACAGGTGCTCTCCCAGAAGTTGGTGAAGTCAGTTCTAAGCCTCAGGATGTGGGCCAGTGGAACAAGTTGATGAGAACCAAGGCGCCAAGGAAGGGTGAGGTATGTTCTCTTTATTTCTGCAAGGTGTTAGCAACAAAAACAATTTCTTTTATGTTTTAAATATTTGGTTTCAAAATAGAGGAGGTGTCCTCTAAGACAATTTAGATAACTTTTAGGATGAAATTTGGTTTTTGGGTACGTTTGACCCTGGTTGCACTATGGTTCACTCATGTCTTGTGATAGCATGGGTTAGACTTTTTGGATGATTTTGTTAAAGTAGTTCAGTTTGTTTGAACTTTATTTTGGTACTTTGGCGTTTTGGTTGTAAGAACAATTGAATTTATATGTGTAACTTTGTGATGCTATATTTTGGAAATGTAAGTAAGGTAGGAATAGAGTAGAAAAGCAACTTTTTGAAGTTGTTCTTTTAGTACGAGTTGAAAGGTAACATGCAAGATGTAACAAGTTGGTGATAGCAGTATGAATGGAAAGATGCTTTAATCTTTAAACTTTTGTCTTTGATAACATGTTAATGTTACAACCAATTGTAAATAACTTGAGTTCACAAATTGTCTAAGTGCAAGATGGTAATCAATATGTAATAAATACACTGGCCAACTTACAACTTAGACAAATGTGAAAAGCGTGCGCACGGGCGAATGTGTATGAACCTTAAAATTAAGAAAGATGTATGATCTTTAAACCTTTGAAATGTGAAAACCTTTAAAACCTGAGTACAAACTTTAAGAAAAGATGTATAATATTTAACATCTGAAAGTGCTTACTTGAATCATTTAAACATGTTGAACTTTCATCCAATATTTTGTCAGCAAATTGACTACCTTCATCTTGAACAGCTCAAGTTGTTAATTTCAGCAAATCGTTTGAACATGTTGATCATGTTGACCTAAGTTGGAATTTTGAATAGCCTTGCAAAACAAACACATGTTAGGGGTGGGTGTTAGCATGGCTAACACCCCTCCGATGCTTAAGTCAGTAGGTGTTCAATAAAGATAAATAAATTGAAAATAACAAAATTGAAATAAAGCTTAATTAAATCATACCTGATTTTTGGAATTGAACGGACAAGCTACAACTTACATATAGTACGCTTTAAGATGGACTGCATTCCAACTTCTCGGTATTCTAGTGCCATCCAAGGTGGAGAGCCAGTATGCTCCCTTACCAGCTTCTGCGTCAACTAGGTAGGGACCTTCCCACTTGGCTGCAAGTTTGCCTGCATTCAGTTCCCTTATGTTTTGAAACACTTTTCTGAGGACCATGTCTCCAACTTGAAACCTTCTAATCCGAACATTCTTGTTGTAAGACTTAGCAATCCTCTGTTGGTAAGCAGCCATCCTGATCTTAGCCAAATCTCTTAGTTCATCAATAGTGTCAAGATCTTCTGCAAGTACAATCTGGTTGTCCTCTGGAGTTATTAGACCATATCTCGCTGTTGGGATGGAGAACTCTACTGGTATTACAGCTTCAGTTCCAAATACCAAGGAGCAGGGAGTTTGGCCGGTTGCATTCTTAGGAGTTGTCTTATCTGCCCATAACACCAGCGGCAATTCTTCAGCCCATCTTCCTTTCTTTTGATCAAGACGTTTCTTCAGATTGTTCACGATCAACTTGTTGCTTGATTCTACTTGACCATTAGCTTGAGGATGTACTGGTGTAGACGTAATCCACTTGATTCCCCATCTTGCACAAAAATCTTGAGTCTTCTTGCTGATGAACTGGGAACCATTATCACAAATAATTTTTGAAGGGACTCCAAACCTACTGATGATGTTTCTTTTCAAGAATGAAATTACTTATTTATCTCTAACTTGAACAAAAGCTTCAGCTTCTATCCATTTTGAGAAGTAATCAGTCATAGCCAACATAAATACTTTACCCCCAGGTGCCTTAGGAAACTTTCCAACAATATCCATTCCCCACTGCATGAAAGGCTAAGGTGATAGTATAGGATGAAGAGGCTCGGCAGGTTGGTGCAGGATGTTGCTATGTCTCTGACAAGCATCACATTTCTGAACATATTTGATTGCATCCTGGCGCATGGTTGGCCAATAGTATCCTGCTCTCAATGCCTTGGAAGACAGTGACTTGCCCCCAGAATAATTACTACATTCACCAAGATGTAGCTCTCTTAAAACTTGTTCATCTTGTTGGGGCTCCAGGCACCTCATGTACAAACCTGTAAATGACTTACGAAACAGTACATTATCAATTAATATAAATCTTGATACCTTTATCCTGAAAGCTTTTGCATTTTTGACACCTTGTGGCATTGTTCCATCCTGCAGAAATTTTATTATGGGCAGTGTCCAAGAAGTCTCTTTATTCGAGGAGCTAGTTGATGTATCAGGTTGGTCATCAACTTGGTTCATTTCAGGTTGATCTATTGCAGGATGTAGGATGTGAATTATAGGTATAGTGTTGTTCAACATGCTCCTGTAACTTGATCCTAGGTTGGCCAATGCGTCAGCTTCAGTATTTTCTTCCCTTGGGATTTGTTGGAAAGTAAATTTTTCAAATTGTCCTGCCAACGATTTAACATGCTGCAAATAACTTGACATCCTGTTGTGCTTAGCTGTATACGATCCATTGAAGTAGTTAACCAACAACAAGGAATCACTATAAACATTGAGGAATTTAACATTTAGATTTAAAGCAGTAACCAAACCCATAACGAGGGCCTCATATTCAGCCTCATTATTAGTCGCCTTGAACTCACAATCCACAGCTTAAGGAATCAATTCTCCTTGGGGCGATCTTAAGACTATGCCCAAACCTGTGCCCCTTGTATTTGATGCTCCATCTGTATAAAGTGTCCAGAATCTAGGAGAGTTTGAACCTTCAAGTTGTTGGACTTCGAGTTCAACTTCAGGTTGGAGGTTGCGACTTGATTGCAGTCCTTGCCTCATACTGGATATCATATGTACTAAGTTACACAGACCATTTTGCCATCCTGCCAGACATCTCAGGTTTTCTCATCACGTTCTTGATAGGATAGTTAGTCCTCACAATAATAGGATGAACTTCAAAATAATGGCGCAACTTAATAGAAGCAATTATCAAAGCATGAATAAGTTTCTCAAGATGGGAGTACCTGCTTTTCGTATCTAGAAGAGACTTACTTACATAATAAACAGGAAGTTGTGTACCATCTTGTTCTCTTGCCAAGACCGCGCTGACTGCATTTTCTGAAACTGAGAGATATAGGTACAAAGTTTCACCTGTTTCTGGTTTGGAAAGTAGAGGTGGAGTTGCAAGATAATCTTTAAGTTGGGTGAAGGCTGCCTCATGCTCTTCCGTCCACTGGAACAACTTGCTCTTCCTCAACACATCATAGAACAACTTGCATCTCTCAGACAACTTGGAGATGAACCTGGTTAGGGCAGCAACTTTGCCTGTGAGCCTTTGAACTTCTTTAATACTCTTTGGAGACTCCAAGTTGATGATGGATTTGATCTGTTTTGGACTTGCTTCAATGCCCCTCTTGGTCACCATGTAGCCAAGGAACTTCCCAGCCTTAACACCAAAGTTGCATTTCGATGGATTCAGTTTCATGTTGAACGCCTCCAAGATATCAAAAGCCTCCTTTAGATCTCGAGCATGATCTTCAATGCATTTAGATTTTACTACCATATCGTCAATGTACACTTCCATAGTCTTTCCAAGTTGATTCTTGAACATCATGTTGACTAATCTCTGGTAGGTTGCCCATGCATTCCTCAATCCAAAAGGCATTGCAATAAAGCAATAAATACCATCTGGAGTAATGAACGCCGTATCTTCTTGATCTGAAGGTTCCATCTGAATCTGTTGAAATCCTGAAGAAGCATCCATAAATGTCAATACCTCATGGCCAGCTGTTGGATCAACTAGGGATTCAATATGAGGTAAGGGAAACAGATCCTTAAGGCACGCCTTGTTCAAATCTGTAAAGTCTACACAGACTCGCCATTTGCCATTCTTCTTCTCAACAACTACCACGTTGGCCAACCATCTAGGATAGTCAACCTCCCTGATCATCTTGGATTTTAACAACCTCTCCACTTCTTCTCTAATGATCTGGTTGCGTTCATGAGAAAACTTCCTACGCTTCTGGTGGACACGCTTGGCATTTGGGTCAATATTCAACTTGTGAGTAATAACATCTTTGCTAATTCCAGTCATGTCTTCATGCTTCCAAGCAAAGCATCTCAACCTGCTCCTCAAAAATTCGATGATCTCTTCTTCTATGTCAGGAGGTAAGTCTGCACCTATAAGAACTTTGACATCAGGATTAGAAGGGTCAAGTTGCACCTCCTTAATATCAAACTCGGCAGCCTCAAGTACATCACGATCCTTTCGCTGTAGTTGCTATGCCTGCCTAGGACTGCTTGCTGCCTTCATGGACACCTTGTAACATTTTTTAGCAGTCTGCTAATCTCTTGACACCTTGACTACTCCCTAAGGTGTTGGCAACTTGAGGCACTGATGGTAAGTTGACGGTATAGCTTTAACATTATGGATCCACGACCTACCCAAGATGATGTTGTAAGAAGATTGACATTCTATAACACAGAACTTCTCCATGGAGTTAATCCCTTCAACATATACTGGAAAAGTAATCTCCCCAAAAGTATGCTTTGTCTCACCACTGAATCCAACTAAGACAGATGAACTCTTAGTCACATTCTTAAGTGGGATCCCCATTCCTTTCAAACCATCAGTTGTCACGATGTTGACTGAACTTCCATTATCTATCAAGATGCGCCTCACCAAACAGTTGGAAACCTGTAGGCTTACAACCAAAGCATCATGATGTGGATCCTGAATGGTAACCCTATCATTTTCATCGAAAGAGATCTCTTAACCCTTATCCTTTCTGAATGATCTTGAAGGCAAATAGGACATGTCCTCATTTGCATCCGCAGCACGACGCTTTGCAGCTGAATAGTTGTTCCACAGATATCTGAGCCGCCACTAATCATGTTGACCACTCTGGTTGGAGGTGGATGAGGTGGTGGATTCTCAGCTTGTTTCTCCTGGTTGTCTGCACGATCTTCAGTACGTCCACGCCTTCTACCAAGTAATTCTTTAAGGAGGCATTTGGACAACAAGTGGCTGATCTCCTTCCTGAGTGCAATACAATTCTCTGTAGTGTGCCCAAAGTCTTCATGATAGGCGCACCACTTGGATTTGTCTTTCCAGATTGATGGTTTGTATGCCTTCTTGGGCCATCTTGCTTTCTCATCCAGGTTGTCCATGGCATTGATCAATCCTGCAATATCAACAGAGAAACAATAGTCATCAATTCTAGGATATGAAGAATCATCCTCCCTATCATTATCATCTACAACATGAATTCTAGAAGAGTCGGGTTTAGAGTAGGGTTTGCCCCTATTAGATCTGGCATGAGATGTTTCCATCTTGCCACCAGAATGGGATGAGTCTGTTCTGCCACTGGAATGTTCTGAATTTGCATTCTTCTTAACTGTTTTGTCCTGGAGCAACTTGTCTTCTTTCAGCCTGATGAACTTGGAAGCTTTGGTTCTGATCTCATCCAGCCTTCTGCATGGTGTCATCACTAGGTCATCGTAATAAGGAGAGTCCTTCTTGAGTCCCATCCTGAAGGCTTCAATTGCAGTTACAGTATCCAGGTTGGAGATGTTCACCGCCTCTCTATTAAACCTGCTCAGGTAGTCTTTAAGTAGTTCATCAGGTTGCTGGACCACCCTGTAAAGGTCACTTGTCAGTTTCTTAAACACCCTGTTGCACGGAAATTGATTAGTAAACAAGTTGATAAGTTGAGCATATGATCCAATAGAACCCAAAGGCTGGCTGATGAGCTATCTCAAAGCTGCCCCTATAAGAGTTGAACCAAAACCCCTGCAAAAGCATGCTTCCTTATACTGAGGTGGAATGTGGATCACATCCATCTTCTCCTGATACAACGCAACATGTTCAGCTGGATCTGTGGTCCCATCATACTGCTTCATGTGAGGTGGACTGAATTTCTTTGGTATGATCACGTTGGATATGGCTGGAGCGAAGTGAGATTCATTGTAGCATGTTGGAGATGCCTGGTTGTATGGAATAGTCATCCCTGGCACACTCATCACCAGGTCTTTAAGCTCCTGCATTTGTCAGCTAAGTAGGCTACCTGCATCATTGTTAGCAGCAACAAACTGATAATTATTAAAATGATTTAAATCAAGTTGAGGGTTAAAACTCCCTGTTGCTACTATTGTAGGGGCCACAAATGTTGTTGAAGTTGGAGTGACAGCCTCATGATTGACAATGGTACTATTGGTCAGGCTGGCTGCCGGTATAAATCCACCAAATCCAGACGATCCAGCAATGTCACTTCCAAAAGCAAGCCTTCTGGGTTGATATAGAGAGTACAGGTTGGAAGGCTCATTTGGAGCAATAGACTGAAAGATGCTAGGCAAGCTGGTTTGCTGTACCACCGATGTTCCTCCTTGAAGAGAGGTTACCTCCCGCTGCAACCTGGAAACCTGATTCATCAGCATGTTGGAGGTATCATTCTGAACTTGGATCTGGTTCCTCACTTCACGCAAAATGGAAGTCAGGTTGGAAGCGATGTCGATAGGGATCTCCTGATTTGCAGCAGTGGATGATCCATCTTGAATCTGGATTGGCCTTGAGACACGACCAATGCTCTGAGTTGAAGATACCACTCCTGATGAGATGGGGATTGTATCCACTGTCGATCTCAAACCAACTGAAGTCATGGCTGAAGACATTGCAGTTGACATCTTGAATTCCTTTTAGAAATTATAAGACCAAAGTTCCTACGGACGGCGCCAAATTGTTTTGGTCAAATTTTGCAATCTAACTTTAAGAAATGAAATTGAGTACAATGGAATAAAATTGCAAAAGATTCAAGAAACAAGAGACATGATAATTAACGAGGAAAGCCCTTGAACAACTTGTTCGCCGGCATAAAACCTCAAAGATGGAATTTTATTAGTAATGGTGATGAACAATGTGATGAACGGGGAGCAAAAAATAGGTGAATCAGTAATGGAGTGCGTGTGTGTGTATTACAAATGATGTGAGCTATTTATACTAACTAAATCAATCACAAATTGATGAGGATGGCGAGGCCTTGATCTTCGGATAGTTAGTTAGGCCATTTCCGTTTGATAAGAGTCATCTTTTGACTTGGTCTTTGAGTCTTGATTTGGTCACATGTAATTTTTTGAATCGTGTCCCAATACTTGCGTTGTGTTCCTGAAAAATAGGATTAGATATATAATTCAAATAAAACGTGTTAGTTAATATACCTGTAAGTCTGTTTGGTGACAACTTGAAGGATCAAGATGTTGTGCCAAGTTGAGACATTCAAGATGAAAATGCAGATAAAAAATTCTAGCCCAAACAATTGCCCTTGATTTTTGAATTCAAAGAGAGCTTCTTTTGTAGTTCGAAAATCCTAAGGCTAAGAACACGTGGCAGAGGTTTTTTATCTGTACGGTTGGATTGGCGGTATAGGGAAGTTTTTAGGTTCTTGAGTTTTAATAGGGGTCTAGAACCGTCAAATCCATCAACAAAAATACTGCTAATGCGATTTTGATCTTTCGGTTTTGCAGAGAGAGAAAAATAGAAGTTTCTTGAAGAAACCTCCGGTGAGTTTCAATCTATCCTCTTCTTTGTTTGTTTTTAGCTTGAAATTTCCATGGCTTTTGAGTTGCCCGAAAGTTTTAGGTGCTTGGGGTTGATAGATAACCACGATTCTGAAAGATGTATACTGGAGCCAACACAAGTTGAAAACCTAAAACCAAAATTTCCCCAAACCCTAACTTGGCCGCCGATTGTGTTTCTCTTGAATGGCTTGCTTTTCCTGAATATCCCTTTGACATTGGCTTGACCTTTCCTTTTTCGCCTTTGATTACCCGTTTCTTTGAAGAAGACTAAAGTTATTACTTTAATGTTTTAGTTGATTAAGCTAGTGGGATGTACTAGCCGTTATGTTTGAAGAACAGTTATGCTTCCGCATTATTTTGAATTGTGGTTAGAGGATAGTAGCCGTTACATTTGAATGTTGGATTTTGAATTATGTTTGACGTTTGGGATTTCCCTGGTTTTGGGATAGTTATTATTTAAATTAAATACTATTTATATTATTGGAAAGTTTGGGTCGTTACAGTTAGTATTAGAGCTTTGAGATTAAAGCTTAAAAAGGATATGAACTCTGATATTGAATAGGTTTGATTTCGATTCTGAACGGTCTAGGAAGACTAAGGTTTCTTAAGGTCAAATAGTTGGCTATGGAAACTTACTATTTTAGGAAAGAACCTAAGATTTCCTATAGGAATGTAGAGGTATATAAAGGATTATAAGTGAACACTTTGGGAGTGTAACTTGAAGGGTTACACTAGAACGTTATTCTTTAAGTTGCTTATGCAAATGATGATTATGGTCATATACTTTTGAGTTATATGGTACTGATAATGTTTATGTCCTAATTGTAAGTTATGGACGGACTTAGAAGAAACATGAAGATGAACTTGAAGCATAAGTCCATTAAGAAGAGAGTGATTTAGAGGTATACACTTAAGATTCAGAAGCTAAATAAAGAATTGAAAGTTCAGAAGGCAAGAGTGAATCTTACATTAGAGAAGTGGATGCGAGATAGGAAGGCATTGCTAGACACTCGCAAAGAATTGGAAGAAGTCAAAGAGATCATAAACCAAAATGAGAAGTACTATCATGAAACCAGAGAAGAAGCTTACCAATGGTTTTATGAATTGAAAGATTTGAAGGAAACTAGAACTAGAGAGTCGGAACCGACAATACTCGTAGGCAATGAAGCACCAAATGAAGAAGAATTGGTAGCTGAAAATGAAGTCGAGGAAGTAGATATTAACCTTGAGGGTAATGAAGCTACCCCAATTGTGATTGATGATAATGAACCACCAATGGTACCGGTTCGTAGGTCCAGAGGAAGACCAAGAGGCTCTAAGAAGACTCTAAAGGTGCCAAGTAGAAGACCTAGGGGAAGGCCTAGGAAGGTGTTGTTCCATGATTGAAAAGTGGAACATAGAATTTATTTTATTCATAGTATTGATAGTTAGTTTTAGTCTAGAGAAAAACTGGAATTTCTGTTTTGTTTAGTTTTTATTCCAAGAAGATCCTCGTAATAAAAGTTTATGATATATCCTAAGCAAATGGCTTTGTTTATTGTTTCGTTCTTAAATGTTAAAGCGTGTGAGCTAATCTAGAACGAGAAAGTATGGGTTAAGTGAAAACACCATGAGTATAATTGGCTTATTGAAACGGCCAAGTGAAATTAGTTTTGGTCTAGTGAAATGATCGAAACAAGAATAAAAGCGACCTATTGATACGGTCAAGTGTAAAAATAATTGGCTTATTGAAACGACCAAGTGTGAATGAAAGTAGGTCTAGTGAATCGACTTGTGATTAATAAGTAAAGTCTAGTGAAACGACTTACTAAGGTAGTGTTGGTCTATTGAAACGACCAATGAAAGTGATAATGGTCTATTGAAATGACCGATGAAAATAATAATGGTCTAATGAAACGACCAATAAGTCTAGTAAAGTTGACTAATGAAGATAGTGATGGTCTATTGAAATGACCAGTGGTCTAGTGAATGACCTATAAATTGAATGTTAGTCTGAGGATACAATCTATAGTATGATGCTAACTCAAGGAAGTATGACGGTGGACGACTATGGTGCTAGATTCACCGAATTGCTAGAATTTTCCCCAACGTTCTTCGATGATGAAGCGCAAAAGGCTCGAAAATTTGAAGCTGGTTTGAGCGACCGAATCAGATACAGAATTACTCTGTTAATGCTACCAACCTATGATCAAGTGTTGGATAGGGCAAGGATAGTGGAGAAAGAATCATATAGTTATCGCAGTAAGCGAGAGGAAAAGAAAAAGTCAACTGAGAAAGAGTCGACTGGATCAAAGGGAAACTGGAACCGTGATGGGAATAACAACAAACGGAAGGCTGCTGACGACTGTGAGAAGGAAGGTACTGTGAGTAAGTACCAAAGTAAGGGTCATGGAAATCGAAAGGAGGGTAATAGGAACGACACCAAAGGGCAAGGTTCCGATAAGAAGTGCCAAGTCTGTGAAGGAAGGCACAAGACTGAGGATTGTTGGTACAAGGAAAATAAGTGCTTTAACTGTGACAAGGGGAAAAGGATGACAAGAAAGGAAACGGTGGAGGTCGTGGACGTGTGTTTACCATGACAGCTAAGGATGCAAGAGACACCAATGATCTTGTGGCAGGTATGATTCAACTCTATTCCTGTAATGTTCGTGCTTTGATTGATACTAGTGCTACGCATTTTTTGATAAATGCTTGCTTAGCTAAGAGAATGAACTTATTTCCTGAGGCATTAAGAGTTTTTTAGTGGTAGATACTTTAACTAAATATTCTATCCCTATTACGTCTATATATAGGAAGTGTCCTTTGAAATTGGACAGGAAAGAGCTTGATGTTGATCTCATTAGTTTAGACATCGAAAAATTTGATGTAATCTTGGGAATGGACTTGTTAGCTGCATACCATGCCCATGTAGATTGTTTTAAGAAAGAAGTCCACTTCAGATTGTTATCTGGGGAAGAGTGTTGTTTTCAAGGGATGAAACCGAGAACCCGATCAAACCTTATCACGGTAATGAAGGCTTGTAAACTGTTAAGAAAAGGGTGTGAAAGATTTTTGGCGTACGTGAGTAATACGGACCAGAAGGAAGTAACTATAGAATCACTTTCTGTGATTAAAGATTTCAAGGATGTGTTCCCAGAGAATTTACTGGGGATACCACCAGAAAGAGAAGTTGAGTTTTCCATCGATTTAGTACTGGAGACTTCACCAATATCAAAGGCGCCGTATAGAATGGATCCGTCAGAACTGAAGGAATTAAAGGAACAACTACAAGAGTTGTTGGATAAGGGTTTAATTAGACCGAGTGTGTCACCATGGGGTGCACCGGTGTTATTTGTGAAGAAGAAGGATGGGTCGATGAGGTTATGTATCGAATATCATGAATTGAACCGCGTGACGGTAAGGAATCAATATCCGTTGCCAAGAATAGATGATCTATTTGACCAACTTTGTGGAGCGTGTTATTTCTCGAAGATAGACTTGAGGTCTGGTTATCATTAACTGATAGTGAAGAAGGATGATATAGCCAAGACTGCCTTTAGAACAAGGTATGATCATTACGAGTTTGTAGTGATGTCATTTGGGTTGACAAACATACCGGCAGAGTTTATAGAGCTTATGAATATGATATTTCAGAAGTTTATGGATAAGTACATGATTGTGTTCATTGACGATATCTTGGTGTATTCGAGGACCAAGGAAGAACATGAAGAGAACTTGAGGTTAGTACTACAAATCTTGAGAGAGCAGAAGTTATATGCAAAATTCAAGAAATGTGAGTTTTGATTGGAGAAGGTGGCATTCTTAGGGCATGTGGTGTCAAAGGATGGGATTGTTGTGGATCCAACAAAAATAGAAACTATTGTGAATTGGGAAAGACCAACTTTGGTTAGTGAAATAAGAAGTTTCTTAGGTTTGGCTGGCTACTATAGGAGATTCGTAGAAGGTTTCTCGAATTTGTCAGTGCCATTAACGAAATTGACTCAAAAATGAGCTAAGTTTATTTGGTCAGAAGAGTGTGAAAAGAGCTTTGAAGAACTGAAGCGACGATTGGTGTCCGCACCAGTTCTTGCTTTACCATCGGGATCAGATGGATTTGTGATCTATAGTGATGCTTCGCTTAAAGGATTAGGATGCGTGTTGATGCAGAATGATAAGGTTATAGCTTATACATCTAGGCAATTAAAGTATCGTGAGAAGAATTATCCAACCCATGATTTGGAATTAGCTGCAGTGTTGTTTGCTTTGAAGATATGGAGGCACTACTTGTATGGGGTGACATGTCAGATCTACACGGATCATAATAGTCTTAAATACATATTCACCCAGAAGGAACTTAATATGAGGCAAAGAATATGGTTGGAGTTGTTAAAAGATAATGATTGTATGATTTTCTACCACCCTAGGAAAGCTAATAAGGTGGCAGATGCGTTGAGTAGGAAGAATCGCGGAACGTTATCAACGTTAATTTCTAAAGAGGAAAGTGCGTTGAACCGCATCAAAATTTCAAGCATGGAAGTACAAGTTAAGGGTTATTTGGCTCAAATGAGTGTTCAGCCAACGCTTATGAATAGAATTAAAGATGCGCAAGGAATCGATGAGGAAGTATTGAAGGCACACGAGATTATTGCTAAAGGAAAATCAACAGACTTTCGTGTGGGAGAGGATGGAATCATGAGGTACCAATCAAGGATATGGGTGCCAGACAATGAGGATATTAAGAGAGAGACTCTGAAAGAAGCTCATTGTTCGAGATTTTCCGTACAAGGTTTCTGTACGAAAATGTACAGAAACTTAAGAGAATCGTTCTGGTGGAATAACATGAAAGGAGATGTAGCGGAATTTGTATCGAAATGTTTGGTGTGTGAACAAGTGAAAAGTGAACACCAGAGACCGGCAGGATTATTGCAGTCGCTACCTATTCCAAAGTGGAAGTGGGAGCATATTGTTGGGTTTCGTTCAAACATGCGCAACGGAAATTAGCATTTAAAATTTTGAAACCCAAAGCCATGGATCCGTTCATATGATTAAATCAAATACAACATAAGAATAAAGGAATAAACTAACCCTTGATGGCTATCAAATTCTCTTGGTCTTTGGTGGAGGTTTAAAGACTTGATCACGATCACAAAGCTTGAACACGAACTTTGAAGATGATGATTTTCACCCTCTAGCGGTATCCACACTTCGAACGAATATCAAAGGAGCTTCTTTGATCTTGGTTGCTAGACCAAATTGTGAAACACTTTTTCACAATCAAAAGAACTATATGGAATTTATTTTGTGTATTATTTTGTTCCTCAACCAAGAATGTCTTGGAACAAAATAAACCCTCTCTCAAACTCTTTGAGACTCACAAAATCATTAGCTTAGAGTGCTGGCCGAATTTGGTCTTTTATACACAAGTATGACCTATTCCAAATAGGAAACTTGTGTCAAAATCCGTCCAAAATTCGTTTCCTAATCAAATTAGGAATCTGCCACCCGACAGTACTGTGCGGCCGCCCAAAAATCTCTGTGCGGTCGCACAACTATCTGAAACAAAACTGGTACAAAATTGGGCTAAGTGTGCGGCCGCCCAGTCCATACTGTGCGGTCGCCCACTTTCCAGAAAGTTCAGAATTTCCAAAATTCCAATGTAGTCCTTTTAAAGATTCGTTCTATTGTGTGTGACCCTCTAGGATTATACTAAGTTGGCAATGGGTTCAAACATGAAACCATAAGATATGATTAGGTTCTAGCAAACCGTCATACCTACCCAATTAGTATAACTAGATACAATTTCGCATTCCTCTTAGAATATGTCATAATCCCTTTGTCCACGACGTCATTGAACACAAGTCATGGTCAAAGAGTCAACTTGTTTTTGTTCAATACTTTCTCGATTCCGAATATGTTGATAATCCAAATGACATTGATCCAATCAATTCATTTGAGTCCGGCCGAACATTTCATCAACATCATTCCTACGAGAGGCCCAAGCTTGACATCTCTCCGAGGAGGGACAAATTCATTTAGCTTATTATTCTTCCCTACGTGAATCCGATTATGCCAATCATACCCTTTATAACTTCCCGGTTAAAGGTAGCGTTTGAATATGTCAAACATAATGTTCATCAAGTGGAAGACTATAATAACTTCATGTTTAAGGATTCAAATGACATAACTAATATGAGATATATGTATGACATAGACCATGACATAAATCTCATAAAGCGGGTCATGTCCAGTACCTTGTTCCAAACAAGTACCCATAAATCTAACATGATCATCCCATGATCATTTAGCCTTTATACTAGTGCTTAACAAGTACTAGGGACGGAGATTATTATAAGTAAACATGAACAACAATAATAATCAAAACATCTCTTTATTGATATGAAATAAATGATAACAATTACAACGTTTATTTAAACGTGCCTAGGGCACCACTACCAACACATATAGCCATGTATTTGGTAGTAGGGTTGCCAAAGACACTGAAGGGTCACAACGCAATTTGGGTTATTGTGGATAGACTTACGAAGTCAGCTCATTTTCTAGCAATCAAGGTGACAGATTCGTTGGATAAATTAGCCAAGTTATATGTTGATGAAATCGTGAGACTGCATGGAATACCCGTTTCGATAGTGTCCGATCGAGATACGAGGTTTACATCGAAATTCTGGAAGAGTTTACAACAAGCCTTGGGTACGGAGTTGACGATGAGTATAGCTTTTCACCCGCAGACAGATGGGCAGTCAGAAATGACTATCCAGACTCTAGAAGACATGTTGAGAGCTACGTCATTGGACTGGCAAGGAACGTGGGACGAGCATCTGACACTAGTAGAATTCGCGTACACTAATAGTTTTCATACTAGTATTGGGATGGCACCGTACGAGGCATTGTATGGAAGAAAGTGTAGATCACCTACTTGCTGGGATAAAGTTGGTGAAAGGAAGTTAACTGGATCGGAACTTGTCCAAGTGACCGCAGATAAGGTACAACAGATTCGTAAATGGTTGTGACCGCTCAGAGTAGACATAAGTCGTATGTTGATCGCCAAAGGCGCGATTTAGAGTTTCAATTGGGCGACCATGTATTCTTGAAGATTTCTCCAACGAAAGGAGTCATGAGGTTCGGTATTCGTGGGAAGTTAAGCCCAAGATATGTTGGACCGTTTGAGATTTTGGAACGAGTTGGGACGGTAGCTTATAAGTTAGCTTTACCGCTTGTGCTAGCTGGAGTGCACAAGGTGTTTCATGTGTCGATGCTAAGGAAGTACATTTTCGATCCGAGCCATGTGATCGAGTACAAGCAACTCAGAGTTCGTGCTGATTTAAGTTACGACGAGGAACCTGTGAAGATTGTAGATCGAAAAAATCAAATTCTGAGGAAAAGAGTGATTCCTTATGTGAAAGTACAATGGAGCAACCATACGGAAAGAGAAGCTATGTGGGAGTTCGAGAGCGAGATGCGTATCCCGCCCTGTTTTCTGATTAAGATACGTTTAGTTTGGAGGACCAAACTCTTTTAAGGAGGAAAGAATGTAATAACCGGCCCCTTCCCTAATTATTTTATTTTTGGGACTCTTTAATTATTAATTAGGCCGAGCCATTAATGAAAGAATTGGGTTTAGTTACTGGGTCAAAGTAGAAAAGCCCAAGTCTTTATTATAATTGGAAAATGAATCCTTTTAAGGTTAGGAGTTGAAAACCCTAACCTATATAAATACCTCTCTAGTTTAACCTAGCCTCTCTATTGTTAATAAAGAAAAGAAAATAACACAGAGAAAAAGAGAGAGGGAGGCGGCGGCACAAGAAGCCGAGGAGGAGAGAGAGATCAGGAAAGAGAGAGAGAGAAAGAAAAGGGAGAAAGAGAGGGTGAAAGATCAACCAAGAAGGTAAACCCCATCTCCATAAGCTTTTCTTTATCTCCATGGATTGATTATTAGAACACAATGATCAATGATTTAAAACCCTAAATATTATGATTAACTAGGGTTTGGTTGATTAGGGTTTAAGAGAAGAAGATGATGTGTGTGCATGTGTGTGCATGTGACAGTGTGTGTGTGTGATGTGTGTGTGTGCCAAGTGTGTGCAGTGTGTGTGTGTCGTGTGTGTTGGTGTGTGTGTTAGTGTGTGCATGCGTGTGTGTGTGTGTTTTGTGTGTGCTGGAAAAGGTGAAAACAGTGTGTGTAATGGTATTTTGGAAAATAGTATTGGGAATTGAAGGTGGAAAACCCTAATAGTGTTATGGTGAAACCCTAGGGGTATTTTGGGTAAACTTAAAAGGGTAATTTGGGTATAAACCTAATGGGGTAATATGAGAAACCCTAGAATGAATAGTTAACCTTAGAAAGGAGTTAAAGAGAATAACTCATAGGTTAATAATAAGAGAAGTAAAGTATAATGGGGACGAAAGTAAAATAGTGTTTACTTACGTCTAAAGAAAGTTATGTTGCATGATTGTAGATTCGTGCGCGTGGTATTGCAAAGGAAATTAAGCAAGCCAAGGTAAGGGATTACGTTTCTAAGTCTTTTTGAGATTCATCATTTGAAATAGGATCCTCATTATTCTTTCTAAGTCTAGCTACCAAGTAGGTATGGCCAAAATCGGTTCCGGGCCCGGTTCCGGTTCCGGTTTGGCACAATCCGGTTCCGGTTCGGTTCCGGTCCCCCCTTTAAAATTACTGAAAAACATGGGATTTTCGGTCCGGTTCGCCATTTATGTGAACCTGAACCGGCCCGGATAACTTACGGTTCCGGTTACTCCGGTTCCGGTCCGGTTTTTCGGTTCCGGTCCGGTTTGGCCATCCCTACTACCAAGTGGCCGGTAGTATTTGAACTCTTATGACATGGAACGTCTTTTGGATTGATCTTACCATTGATGTGTATTGTTCAATGGGTATCTAAAGTGATTGAATTGTGTTATGTGTTCTCGTACCTTTGAACACTTGAATGAATGTTACTGTATCTAATTGAAACATGTGTAGTTAGCTTTGTCTGATTGAAAAGGACTTAGCATGAATTAGTCTGATTGAAAAAGACTAAATGAAATTGTCTAGTTTGATAAAAGAACTTAGACACTTTGTGCTACTTAATGAAGTAGTTTAATGATCATGATCTAATTTAATAAGGGAGTACCCTGAAAAAGGTGTAAGGTCTCTTATTCACTTGACACCCTGAAAAGTTGTATTGTTACTATGAAATTGACGAACTTGTGATAGTACCACAACTGCTTTAAGTATTATAACTGTATATTGAGATATATACAGTTAAGTTATTGATGATTAGTTTTTCATTGAAAAGTATTTGTTTGGCTCCGTTCTTTCGGTCATCTCTTAGTACCTGGAGAGATCCCGTATGAACTTACTGAGCATTGTTCGCTCACCCTTCTTTATATATTTCCCGGGTAAAGAGTAGGAGAAAGAATAGTCGTGAAAATGGCGGCGCAGTTAAGAAGACTGAAGTTATTACTTTAATGTTTTAGTTAAGCTAGTGGGATGTACTAGCCGTTATGTTTGAAGAACAGTTATGCTTCCCCGTTATTTTGAATTGTGGTTAGAGGATACTAGCCGTTACATTTGACCGTTGGATTTTGAATTATATTTGACGTTTGGGATTTCCCTGGTTTTGGGATAGTTATTATTTAAATTAAAGACTATTTATATTATTGGAAAGTTTGGGTCGTTACCTAAAGTGTTTCTCAGTTGCGATAAGTTTTGAGATAAGGTGTTCTTTTCATCGATTGATTGATCGATCCATCCATCCAGTTGCTTAACGAAAGCTTATTGTTCTTATTTTGAATCACTAGTTCATTATCATGATATTATGGCATAAAACATGAAACACGACGAAAAAAAGTAGGCAGAAATCTTTTTCTTGTGAGTTGACATGTAGGGTTTGGGTGAGCATGTAGCACCCTCAAGGAACTAAAAGGATCTTAGTTCAATGTTTCAAGTAGTTGCATTATAGTGGACCTAAAACTACTTTTAGCTTGGGTGTCCTACTTCATTAAGGCCTTCCATTTTATTTTTTTATTTTTTTTGATGTCGCTTGCGCCATACTAATCCTGGGGATAGTAGTTCCGGTCCATCATTGCTACTACCAGCTAAATCGCGGGATGTTAAGGTCTTCCATTACTATGTGTGTGTGTGTGTGTGTTGAATTATATACTACCCCCTTCTCAAAATGAATGTCCAAAAAACACTTTCGAATTTGCTGTTGATCAAGAACAAATTTGATTTTTTTGGACTTTCATATTGAGACGAAGGGAGTACATGTTTGATTGTTGAAGATTTATGACTAGCACAGTTGTCTTTACAGAAAATTAGATGGTCCCTAACTGCAGTTAATGATAGCTCCCTTTGAGTCCACAACAGTGAATTTGTGGTCTTCATTTGAAGCTTGTTTATTGTGAGTATTTGTAAATGGTCCCCAGATCATGATCAAGTAACTATGAACCAAACTTTTATCTGTTCCTTGATAATGTAGTTTTTGTTTTCCCTGTAAATGATTGTAGAGTTAGTCAAATTTCGCGGTACACTTTTCGGGATTGATTTTTATCCCTTTCCTCCTTTTTTTGGTCTTAGTTTTAACCTTGACCAGATTTTAGTAACCAGTATAGCAAACAACTATGTTGAGGGATTTGAGGGGTGTTGTGTGAGTGTGTGTGTGTGTGTGTGTGTTTTCTAGTGGTGTGGTGGTGGGGAGGGGCGTAAAATCTTACTCCCTCCGTCCCAGAATGATGTTCCCATTTTTTTCGTTGTTACTACAAATGAAATTTGAACAATAATTTTAGGTTAATTTCATCATTAAAATGAAAATATAGAACTTGTTGATAGTATTGTTGATGTTGTATCATAACAAATTTTAGACTTTCATTAGTATAATAAAACCAACCTAAAGTTATTTGCTCAAATTTTAGATTTTCATAATAACGACAAAAAAAAAGTGGGAACATCATGTTGGGACGGAGGGAGTACATGTTTATCTTCTTGTGACCACTACTGCTATTTGATTCTGCATTTGACTGTTGTCTCCAGTTTTGGATTGATCAAGAGCTAAAGATTGGAGCTCTGTGAAACTGCAATACAGAATTTTAACGATTTGGTCAACGGTCAAATCGCATAAATTATTGACCGCCTTACACATGACAGTAATGTAGCAGATAATCTTGAATCTTGAATTACATGAATCCGTTAATCATGAAGGGCCATCCATTTGCAAACATGTGAAGCTCCATCATTCATTTTCTTGATCAAGTTTTTTTTTTTTTGGCATTGTCTTCGACAGATGCCATTCATATCAAGCATGATATATATGCCATTATTATTGTTACGTATTTATTCGTTTCTTTTTTTGGTGTGAAAGCAGGAAGATGGAAGGACCACAAAAACAGTACCGCGGTTTTGATATTTGACCCATAAATATACCCAAAAAAAAAAAAAAGAAGTTGTTTCATCACTGCCATAGATAACATGGGCAGAGAGATACAGAAAATTTAGTTTTTTCTGACAACATTGAAAGGGATATTCTGGAAAGAAAATTGATGAAGAGATGAAGACAGATCAGTAATAGAAGGGTCTGTCCCAGTTTTTTTTTTTGCCCCCACACCAATTATATATGATGATGATGATGATTCAGAAAGTAAACCCCAGGTGTGCTTCTTTTTTTCTTTTGTTTTTGTTTAAGTCTCAAACTTTTTCGATTTCTTGCCTTTGTTTTTGTGTGGCCATTTTTTTCTTTCTCTTTCTGCATAATTTGCTAAGTAAGATTCTCTTCCCAAGGGGGGACCGGGACGGACAATACTTAACTTAGATATTTAGTAACCCGGAGGTCACACGTTCAATTGTAGATATAAACGCATACATATAGACTTGGAAATGGGGGTAAGTAGTGCATTGACCATATGGTACAAGTAAAAACTTCGTTACGCAAGAGTAAGGATGTAAATTACAACACTGTAACGCGGTTGTAGTAGTTCTTGCTGTGTTAATTTTCTATTCTGTGGGTTAAAAAATGTAGCTTTTGAGCATAATAAGATAGTTTCTCTTTTCCCCACCAAAGCAAAAGCGAGTACATTACCCTACCCAATGTGTGTATCATCATTCTTACAAAATACTCCAAGATTATAACTTTAGTTTTATTTATGTCTTCTTAGTAGGAAATGTTAAGGTACGACGGAGGTCCATAGAGTAGCGTGGTGATCATGTCAGATACTATACATTCCAAAACTAGCTGAATAATAAGTCAGAAACTTAACGGAATGAGATGGAAACTAACAGAAACTGACCGAAAAGCAATAAAAAAGAGGACCAATTATGAGATGGGCGGTTCAAAATGGAGTGTCTACGACTACAAGTACAACACATCAATGTATATCAATGTATGTGTAGTTGACTAGAAAATCGTAGTAGTTCTTGACCACCACGTCACTACTTATGTGGTTTTCTGATACCGATAGATTCGCCCTATCTAAGTTACATGGAAGGCTTTCTAAAATTCAGCATAATCAAAGTAGCTAATTTTATAAAAAAAAACACCCCCTCTGCCTTTTGATTCTGGACCACTATCTGCGCCTGTAGTTGTGTAGTTATACTAAGTACTTGTGACAAGTTGTTACTATTTTTTATGTGAAGATTGTACCCTTTTAGCAAAATAAGATAGTTTCGCCTTTTCCCACGCAAAGCAAGAAATTCGCCTTGCTAAATACTCCAAGATTCTACGTACGTATATCAAAAAAAAAAAAAAACTCGGGTTTATGCGAAATAGGAAATGTTTAGGTAAGAATAAGCCCCACCATACCCCCACCATACCACGGTATGTTATGCCGAGTGATATGATATAGGGTTAGGAAGGGCGTGCACTCGCACGTGATTGTTCAGATTGTACAACAGAAGTCGAAATCCTAATCGTTTGATTATTAGTAAGGGTATAATTGTCTTTTAACCACTACCCTCCCACTAACAGGGGCCATGCAATCGTGAGAGATGTAATCTGAACCGTTGAGCATTTGGCCTTCAGTGCAGTTGAACAGCATAGGCCTCAAATTCGTACATTTAAGGATAAAAATAGGATCAATAGTTGTGGGGTGTGTGTTCCTGGAACCACCCTGGTGTCTCCTTGGAGACAATGGTTAGACAATAGTTGATACTCCCCAGTCCCCCTTAGTACATGTTATCTAGTGGTTGAAGTTTTTATTATTTCTAAGTTATCATTTTAACATATGCTTCTAAATTACTCTCTTGTTGTTTGGCTGTATTTATTGTAGCAGCTGGCATTTAGAATCTCAGATGCCCGATCTTGTCTGTACCGGCCGGATTTTTACCTCTTCTATCCTAAGGTAAAATTTTGTTCGTTGTAAGACTGTGTATAAACCTTAAAAAGTTTGACAAATCAACTGCGATACAACACGTATTATTATGGGACGGAGGGAGTATCTAGTCATGGATTTGGCATACTGTGTGGTTCAAGAAATCTAAGAATTAGTTACTTTATTGCTTCTGAAGAAATTTAGGAGAGGCATATCTTATAATTTAATTTATTCTCCCTAATTTTGGTACTTGAGCTGAGTTAATCTCAAGTTGTATTATTAAAATGTTGTAAAACAAAAAATATTCCATGTGATGGGTGGCACTGGCAGAGTGAAAAATATAATCATGTCTTTTTATTATTTTAGCCTTTTAAGGTTTGGACAAAATACACAACTAGTCCTTGTAGTTTACCGTCATCACGTAAATGGTCCCTAAATTCCAGTTTTGCATATTTGGTAACCTCAAATAAAAGGGTCATCATTCCAAGCCTTGAATTTGAAATTAGAAGAGTAAATTGAATAATGTGGTTCGGAATTTACTCTACCTAAGTTAAATTCACACCGCATTTATGAAATCGCTCATTTCAAATAGCTAGCGAGCTAAATATAACTTCATTTGACTTGTCAGAATCCTTAGTAAAATCTTATCGGATTCAACAATGTCTGAAAGATGTTTAAGGTAAAAGAACGATTACACAGCTATGTAAATGTAAACACACAATTATAACGATGAATTTCAAATGTTGATAAAGAAAAGAATAGGTAAGATGAATTAGAGAAAGAGGTCGATGGTGTTGATCATATGGCTATGACAGTATGGGATGCACATGTGCTGGGGGACACAAATTTGAACCATTATAAGATTGATGAAATTATAGAGGATTGAAATGCCTCATGAAAAATTGAGAGGAAACATGAGGAGGAAGGAGGTCCTGTATGTGTGTTGGGGTGGATGAGGGATATGGCCAGTAATATCAGACTGCATGACAGTCTTTTTATCAGTCGTTGGATTAATTTCGAAGGAGTTGATCATTTTTCCCTTTACATCGACTAACATGTATCGTTTATTTGATTTGATGAATATCGAGTTTGAGTTGTCCTCATTCAAATAAACTGTAGTCAGATGACATGCGAACCTAATAAACGCAGAGGGGTCCTATTGGGTGTAAATTAGTAGTGGTTGAATGAGGTGTTTCCCAACTGGAGGTTGGTGATCTTCTCCATTTGAAATTTGAAAAATCTTTTCAATTAAAGAAAAAATGGTCTAATTGTTGTGTACAATTGAAACATGGAGTTGATGGCCAGTTGTTTCTTTTCTCTTTCATTAAATACACTTTATTTGTCCATCATCCATAAATGAGCAAAGTCTTAGCTCATCCTTTTAATTATCTTAAGAAATCTCACCAATTATGCATATAGTCTTATTATATATAAAAGAAAAGGGTTTTGTTTTGTTAGAGACAACCCTATGGTCTAGGATGGCCAAAACCGGTTCCGGGTCCGGTTCCGGTTCGGAACCGCCGTTTCCGGTTCGGCAAAAGGGTGACCCTGAACCGCCCGCGCTTACCCCGGTTCCGGTTCTGGTTTGGCACAATCCGGTTCCGGTTCGGTACGGTTCCGGTCCGGTTCCGGTCTCCCCCTTTAAAATTATTGAAAACCAAGGGATTTCGGTCTGGTTACGGTTCCGGTTCCGGTCCGGCATATATGTGACCCTGAACCGGCCCGGAT
Source organism: Campanula takesimana (assembly GCA_026119855.1). Taxonomy (NCBI): domain Eukaryota; kingdom Viridiplantae; phylum Streptophyta; class Magnoliopsida; order Asterales; family Campanulaceae; genus Campanula; species Campanula takesimana. The sequence goes on from JAOWBW010000199.1 coordinate 1,605,794, forward strand.
GCCTTGCGGTTCCGGTTCGTCCGGTTCCGGGTTTCCTCCCCGGTTTGCTCCGGTTCCGGGCTTTTCCGGTCCAGTTTTCCAGTTCCGGTCCGGTTCGGTTTGGCCATCCCTACTATGGTCTAGGCAAATGTATATGATTGCTTCTTCACTCAAATAATTCCCTAGTTGTTGAGGAGGCAGAGGGAGAGGGCGAGGCGAATGGTCAAAGTAGTCAATTGTGTTTTGATACGACCGTAATGGGATGTTGATGTGACATTAAAAAATAGTGGATTCGGATTATGCAACTGCAACATTCCCTCAAATAATTCCCTAGTTGTCGAGGAGGGAGAGGGAGGGGCGAATGGTCAAGGTAGTCAATCATGTTTTGATAAGACCTTAGTGGGAAGTTGATGATGACATGAGGAATGAGTAGATTCAGTTACAATGTCATTTAACTTTAACGAGATCTTAATTATTTCTGAAACGACAATTATGGGATGTTGATGATGACATTAAAAATTAGTGAATTCGGTTACCTGATGCAATACGGAAATATAATTATATTAAATATTATAATTATGTTGGTATTTATTATTAGTTTAAGTTTAATTATTATTTTTATTAGTATTTTCGTCATTAATTTTGGGAGATCATTTAAAGTAGGTTTTAGAGTAGGGTTAGAAGTTATTTTGCTATTTTTAAGTCCTACTCCCTCCGGTCCAAAATAACTGTCATTTTTGAGCTAAATGTCCTTCTTACCCTTGCCTTGAAACTTGTTTTGCTTTATTAATTGTCTTAGTTGTGAGACATTAGTGTAGTAATTATGCATATTTAATAGGGGTAAAGATGACACTTTTATCACTAAATCATGATATTAATTGCTTTCCTTAAGAATTGTGCAAAAGCAAAAAAAGACAGTTATTTTGGACCGGATGGAGTATTATGTTACTATATAGGTTAGAAGTAATTCTAGAAGTTTAGTATTAATTTTCAAGTTTTATGGGCACAATAAAATAGGCCTAACATTGTATTCCGAAAATTAGATTATTCTCAATAAAAATTGAATTGCTTAGCAATTATTTATCCCTCTTTCACCTCCTTTATTTCTTATTCAAGAATTTCATTGAAATTCTTCTTGGGAATTATATTCCATGCAGATTAATTGATTTCGATCAATTAATAGTTATTATTCCGCTGCATCTTTACATCAGTTGGTATCAGAGAAGGACGATCCTTGGACGATGACTACCGATGGAGGAAACAACGAGGGCATTCAAGCTGCCATTGCTAGAATCAATGCTTTGACGCGTCGGTTGGAGCAACAATCAATGCAACACGCTAAGCTTTTGACGACGGTTGGCGACTAGCAGTTGATGGTGGAGATGTCAACCCCGGAAACCGAAACGGCGCGCGTGAGGAAAATCTCCATCACGTTCATCCGTACGGTAGGGTTAATTACTCTTAGAATTAGAGATGGGGTAAGAAGAAGCGAGAGGCTCGAGTGTTAGCATGGGCTGGACTGGGTCGGCAATGGACTATGTTGGAGGTTCCACCTTAAAACCAATTGGTGATAAGGGGAGTAACTCCTCAAGTCTATATACCGGTCCATGTTTCTCTCTTTAGAAGATGTGGGATAATTGTCTCTTACACGCCCCCTCACGTGTAGCGGGCTTTGCCAAGGCATACAACTTGGACTTGTGAATCGGGTGGCGCGGAGCAGAATCGTGGGTCGTTGGGCCTGCACGTGTCCCATGTAGAAGCAGCGGAAGTCAGGCCACCATAGATCGGTGGCTCTGATACCATCTTAGAATTAGAGATGGGGTAAGAAGAAGCGAGAGGCCCGAGTGTTAGCATGGGCTGGACTGGGCCGGCAATGGACTATGTTGGAGGTTCCACCTTAAAACCAATTGGTGATAAGGGGAGTAACTCCTCAAGTCTATATACCGGTCCATGTTTCTCTCTTTAGAAGATGTGGGATAATTGTCTCTTACAATTACAATACTCATGATGAGGGGGTCATGGGAGCACCTCCACGCCCTCCAATTCGGGCAGTTATTCTATCCTCCAATGACGAAAAATACAGTGTACAAGTCATTCTCGATTTTGAAAAACAACAATCGTTTGGATAATGCTAGATTCATGGTTGAGCATGCTCGCTACATGCAAAAATCTGAATCTATAAATTTCAAATTTTGGGTTGCACAAGAAAATTTGGTGGACTAAAGAGGTTCGTGAATTGGAAGCACCAATACCTTTAATTGAAGATGAACCTGAAGAATGTGTGATAGAGTCCTTGGAAGAGCCTTCAGAGGATCCACTTTTTGAAGTGGTGGTGACGGCAGATTGTGAGGTTCGGTGTTTGGATGAGCAAGAGGTAGGAAGCACAATGAAGTCCCATAGCCCAGCACTGTTTCACCCGAAACAGACCTGCACTTCACCGGACCCAGATCAGGTCCGCCGGACCAACGGCATGACCCGCCCGGACCAATGGGAGGTCCGACCGCACCTTACCAGCTACCCGTCCGGACCTGAACAACTTTGGTTCTCCGCAAGTCAACTCCTGGGCTGATCACATTGATGTTGTCACAAGAAATTATACAGCCGGTGGTGTTGCAAGTTTGTCTTATTTCTTACCTTATGCATCAGTGCATGATTTTTTGCGGCTCGGGAAAGCGTATGTTTATTCCAAGTATTTATTCAAGTGGAGTGGACGCCTTCAAATGTCAAGCACGAACTCGAGGACAAGTTCGTTTGAAGTGGTGGTGAATGATGCAATACGGAAATATAATTATATTAAATATTATAATTATGTTGGTATTTTATTATTAGTTTAAGTTTAATTAGTATTTTTATTAGTATTTTCGTCATTAATTTTGGAGATCGTAGGTTTTAGAGTAGGATTAGAAGTTATTTTGCTATTTTTAAGTCCTATTATGTTACTATATAGGTTAGGAGTAATTCTAGAAGGTTTAAGATTGTTTTTCAAGTTTTATGGGCACTATAAAATAGGTCTAACATTGTATTCCGAAAATTAGATTATTCTCAATAAAATTGAATTGCTTAGCAATTATTATCCCACTTTCACCTCTTTTATTTCTTATTCAAGAATTTCATTGAAATTCTTCTTGTGTGAATTTTATTCCTTGCAGATTAATTGATTTCGATCAATTAATAGTTATTATTCCGCTGCGTCTTTACATCATTACCACATTATGCAACTGCAACATTCCCTCAAATAATTCCCTAGTTGTTAAGGAGGGAGAGGGAGGGGCGAATGGTCAAGGTAGTCAATCATATTTTGATAAGACCGTAGTGGGACGTTGATGATGACATTAGGAATGAGTGGATTCAGTTACAATGTCATTTAACTTTAACGATATCTTAATTATTTCTGAAACGACAATTATGGGATGTTGATGATGACATTAAAAATTAGTGGATTTAGTTACCACATTATGCAACTGCAAACATTCCCTCAAATAATCCCTAGTTGTTGAGGAAGGGAGGGAGAGGGAGGGGCGAATGGTCAAGGTAGTCAATCGTGTTTTGATATGACCGTAGTGGAAGTTGATGATGACATTAGGAATGAGTAGATTCAGTTACAATGTCATTTAACTTTAACAAGATCTTAATTATTTCTGAAACGACAATTATATATGTGGACAGTTGAAGAAAATATTTGTTTTCTTTCGTCAACGACAAACGTATACGCAAAATTACGAGTATGACTAATCCTTGTACAATTATTAGGTAATTGTCTTGTGGGAGGGATGCGAGCCATGCGGGGGATTATCTCTCGATGTTACCATAATGGATCATTGATACCATTAGAACGCTTTTGGGAAATGGTAACATGGCTACAAGTCTATAAAGAAGCAAGAGACTAGTAGAGGAATGTGGGATTGCTTTCCTATTTGGGTTGGGATCTATGTCAATCCTTTATTTTTAGCTAATTGTTTTATTTAGTGTCCACATTTTCCTTTTTCTTTCAATACTCTTTTGATACGATTCGGCTGTTTAATATAATGTTCTATACTATTTATGTATCAGTATTATAAGTGATCTGACGGTTATAAACGACAACATAATGTGTAAGTCGTACTGATTTATTGACTTTGCACTAGTGACACTTTAACATCTTTTATAATTGACAAAATAGTCTTGCTATAAAAATATGAAAGAGGCAATAAAAAAATTGACATCAATATTAATCTGCGGCTGAGATATGTTGTTTTCTATTTAAATTATAGGACTTACTAAGTTTAAACCTTCTTGATATTGTTGCAGAGAGATAGTCTTGTTCTTTGGGTATTACAAGCGCACACTATTATTTACTACATTTGTTGCAAAATAAATGTCTAATTTGTTTTATATATTTGTTCTTAAAAAA